>LUCM01003142.1:26971-71238 GCA_008360955.1 Fasciolopsis buskii | reverse complement strand
TCCGAACAAGAGTGACGAGGTTATCGTAAAACTCGTCTTTCATCGAAACATCCATCCTCCGGAATTGTCGTTGTAGAAAATGCCTGCTATCTCGGAAGTTGAATATTTTTCCTCAGAGAAAATATAACTAGACGTTACAATTTGCATAAATATACGAAAAGTCCTCTTATATACTCGACTGTTTCCTGTAGTTCTAACTCCGTAGACCGAGACCGTTTGGAGCAAAGCAAACTAGCATTACTTCTTTTGCTCATCAATATATTTTCTTTCTCCTACTCCACTACTGTCCAGTTGTATTTCTGAGCCTACTTAGAAAAGAATTTCACTTACTTTACCAAGATCTGTTTGTCTATATGCCTGTCTATCAATAATGGTGATTCTTCTATTCCTATTGACTTTCTTATTGCATCCGAATGCATCAGTCGCTTTATAGGACCCCAATGTTCATCAACATTGTTGATAGTCGCTGTTCTTAGCTCGCAGGATACTTTCTGCTCGTAACCGTTGCGAAAATAGCTGAATCGGACGAACGCCGCACGGCTAAATTGGTTTGTTGTTTACACCAGATTTTCTTTAAGTAACTGAGATCAAAAGCGCAACAAAGCTTCACGATCCGACTAATTGATCTTCTCTTCCCACTTCAGATCCGCAACGGAAGATCACAAGGTTATTGACTTAAAAGGTCTACTTTCGTTACCATATTATGCGAGTGGATGCATGCGCCCAATCGCATACTCGATCGCCTGAGAGCAACTGCCTCGTTGCTTTTGCGACCAACAAATATTCATGCGACCGTCGGGTTAAATCGCTGTACCACACGCAGATGGACGCGGGCGCTTAGTTTGTCTCCTTAGCCTCTGCGGTTGGACGGCCGCAGTTCGTACGTATATTTGTACTGATGGAGTACAGATTAGTTTAGTGCATAGTGGAGCCATGGCGTGTTTACAGCATACACAGTTAATCGACATATACCGAAATTTTACCACCCACGGCAGCTGAGTTGGCGTTAGCCGAGCGGATAGGGTTGCAGCGTCTGGAAGTGAGGGTCGCGGGTTCGAATCCTCCCACCACCGGTTAACTCCCCGTTTGGCAGTTCCCTGTTGGCCGCGGCCCCCTTCCTGAGGAATGATATGCATTGTTATTTCATTAATAAAGAAAGTAATTATGAAAGATGAAAACCAAACGGGAGATGAAATGCAACATTAGTGACATCTGCAGCAATAGCGTTGACAGTGCAATAATGAACTGACTCCCTACAAAATTGAATTTTCGTTTGATAAACTGGCATCCTCTTTAACTTTTACTGTAGAAAAAACCGTGTTCAACTGTATTTATATATCGTCATTCATTGTAAAATAAAATCCAAAAGACGCTCAAATCTTTTGTCACAAAAATACTCCTAAAAATTTGGTCGTTGTTCAACAGTCGATTGCATTATTTCTTAGTCGAAATAGAAAATACTAAATGATTCAATTAGGAGGAAGAGGAGGATAGAAAACCCCAAACAGAGACAAGTAGAGATAACAGACCTGAGACGTTTTGTACAGATAGATTGGAGGAAGACGCAAGCGGTAAAAACTGTGCCACAGAGCAAGAAAAAATTCCATCGATCGGGCAATAGAATTAATTGATACGTCACCGTCCGATTTTGATAAATTCGAGCCAGACCATAAGCAAGCAAATGCGTCTGACCAGATCGGTATGAACAAGACGGGACACCAAACTGGGTCAATCTGCCTTGAGGTTTATTATTCACAGTTTGAAGAGAACTATTCAAAACAGTTTTGAATACTTTGTGACCGAGTTCACGTCCATCCGGCGATATGAGCCAACCAATGCGTTCTGAGCTCGAATCGGCTTTTATCCATTCAAGAACGTAAGCCTGAGAGTGAACAGATCAAGTGATACATTAGAAACAACAGGGAATCACGGGAATTAGGATATAGGATTAATTGAACGGTCGATTGACTGGTCGGTCACGTGTGTGTGATGGAGCGAGGGAAAAATGAAATGGAGTAACACGATTTGGAGAGAATGAGTTTCGTATGATCTTCAAAGATTTCACAGAACAACGATATGGTTTCCTCAACGGAAGCACCTATCTTATCTAAAGAAGGAAATTGTTCCTAGCACTTGACATTCATCGCGTTTCGATGCAATCACTCCTATTCGTCGACCAGTTTCAGACTTCAATATCTTCCCGGAAAAAATTTCAGTTATTTTTTTTCTTGCTCATTTTCGAACAAACTCTCTCTTTATGCTACGAGAGCATTACTATCTCTTAAGTCTCTTTAAGAACCTTTAGCATAATCTCAAAAGGTTCGAAATTCAAGTCAAACCAAAAGTAATGCTCTTTTTTCGTGCACGACCACACCGCGAATACCGTGTACACAGTGGAGATTCTGGTCCGTTCTGAGCACAACTGGTACGTGATTAAGTTTTCAATTAATTACTGTGAGTATAGACAAATCGCATATCGATACAATTTAGGACTCCATTGTGGAATGGCAATCCATAACCAGTTGAATCATTTCCTCTCTTCTCTAATAGATATAGTGGCATTAATTCCATTCAGTTTCGTTCATTTTGGACAAAACTACCATGACCGCAGGGGCTAAACGGGCATCAAGAATTCTCTCAATAGTATTTATATCTGGGGGTGCTATCTTCTCGGTATCCTTCATATGTGTTCCAGTGATTGAGTCTCCGCAAAAAAAGACCTGATACAATATTCATCTCATCCTTGAGACGACAGTCACTCACTCTGCCTTTCATAATGATGAGCAACGGCCACAATCCCTTTGGCGGTAACACACCGCTTCACGGTCTATGTCATCTTGTTTTACATCTAACAGACCCTCTGAAGGTTCTATTCCCCATGCATAAACCAACTACTTAGTTAACCTGTTCCATTGCAAAACTACTCGGCTAATCTAACCCTCATTGCTTTTTCAAAAGTTTTGCAAAGATGCTCGCATTCTGTGTTCGGTATATCATTTCAACAATGAGACCAGAAAAAAGTCACACAGAATTAAGAAACACGCAGTTCAACTGATTTTTGCTCGCATGTGCCACAACTCACGTGGCAAATAACGTCAAAGATGATTGGCTATCGGTTTGGGGGATACTTTGGGTCAGCCGTGCTCAGGTTTTATATCAACCCTCTGATTAGTTATTACTGGCGTCAGTTGACCCGTTAGTCACCACCCCGCAAACGAGTTGGTCCCAAGATTAAATCGAATGCAACGGCTAAAAGTTTGCATTGATTCGTATAATTGAGTTAGGACAAAAACGAGAACCAAGAAATCGTATCTGCGCGCCAGAAAAATAACACTCATGCGTCCAAAACAAATCTGGAATGAAACAAAGCGGGTAGCTGTGACTGCTTCCACTAATCATAATCAACTCAACGGGCGCATAGGGGCTTGCCAACCTTAAACTCCGGGGTGCCGCGATCAAGGATGAATTTTATACGAAGCTACTGCTACTTAGTTACAAACAGAACCTTATTGGGGACGGTTATCAATGTGTTGATGAGGGAGGGAGATAGAAAAAAGATGAATCAGCTGCACCGTGGATTGCCATTTTACACAGCCTGTCTGTTCTCGCGCGAACAAAAAGTGAGTTAGAATCACCAAAGCGTACACGAAACCCGTAATATGACCTAAAGGAGATGTATTCATTTTTAATCAACCTGTAGGATATTTTTGTACTAGCAGAATGCATTCCAGAAGCATAATCAAATTGGAATGTTATAAGAACAAGATAACAATAATACCACGAGAAGTCGTAACAAGTAACTTCTCGCAAATGCAAATCGGACTTACCACGTGATCATGTCCGTTGATCAATAGAGATGGTTCACTGCGCAGTAAAGACTATAGCATTTGGAAAACGAGAATTATGATTGAATTGGTACAAGACACTTACGGGAGTTAAATCGGCCCCATATGTAGTGATCATCGGCACATGGGACACATAGACCGAAATCAATTCAGAGTTATTTAGAGAAAAAAATTTCGGGCTGACCCACTTGGTATTCAACGGATCCTGCATCAAATCGGCAACGAGGTGGTAAACGAACCTACCACAAACAGTTTCACAAATCCAATTTGCCTTGTCCTTGGATAGGACACGAAATGCGCCCGGAATCGATCCATTTTGTGCTTCGTTAGTGGATCGTTCCACTCACCTCCAACATCGTTGTCACCGGGTACGATAAATGTCTGAGGTTTGTGGGGAGAGAGAAGAAGTCTTCAACTACGAGTAAGAGAGCATTCGTACCGCGACAAATATACTGGGTAACATAAAGATGCGCTCGAATCGATTGAACGCATGGTCCAACGCATCAGAGCGGATCGTACTTCCTTCTTCGACTAAATCACCGAGAAATACAACGACGGTGGGTCGAAATCGATTCAGAATGTGACGAAAGTAGCGTTTTAGATACCTATAGTCAAAAAGTGGTGTACAATGTAGATGTCACATTTGCAAGGCCTACCAGTCATTGTCCGTAATCGCAGCAAATTCCACAGGATAATACCATGAGGAATGATAAACTTGTAGATGTGGATCTGCTACAAGGAGCAAACGAACTTCAGTCTTATCGCTTAAGATAAGGGAAGAACATTGACGGAATCAAATTTTCACTGAATATCAATCGACATACGGAACAGGAATGTGTGGCCAGTCTTGCAGACATTGGAAAGATTGAAGCCATTCGACAATGAGCATAAATAATAAGCTGCACAAAACGAAGATCACGTTCCACCTTGAGGGTTTCATGAAGGGAAACTCCAGAAGGCTTATTCTGGATCAAGTCTGCAAAAGAAGCAGAAGAAGCAAATAACTACAATCATAGTAACTCATTAGATAGGGATATAAGTGAATGCATTGAAATAGTATCGGGAGTTGCGATCAGCACAAGTGCATATTAGCACATTTCCCCATTTGGCAGCAGTCGAAAACTCTAAGGGAGACCGCATGAATGATTCGGGAACTATCTTGTGAGGAATGAAATCAAACTATTACTTGTACTGTCTCATACATCCAAACAGTATTTGTTGACTTATTGCATATTTGAAAATTTGCACGGTCACTAGGCAAGTCGTGCTTTATTTGATCTTTTGACAACGAAACAACAGAGCACGTCATTTTCAGATATAGAGTAAGCAACTAGCAGACGGTTCGCCATTGAAGAAGTTCACCGGAGACGGGATAATTCAGATCTTCGAACCTCAGTTTGAAAAGCCATGAGATTGACTGTTTGGTCATAACCAGTCGTGTGAAAAATGAGGGGAATATGCTGTCTATAGATCAGAAGCCAAGCGGTCAGAATGTGATGCTCAGTCTGCACTCGGTATGTTACCAGCAGAGTTCTCGTTTCAAAGAACAAAAGATACCCTCCTTCGTGCTGAGAAGGAAATACAATATAATAACTTCACTGATATCGAGCAATAGTGAGCAATATCATCTATTGTCACAAATCGTCGCTTGGGGGAATTCTCGTAAACCAAACGCACTAAGCTAACTGGACCTGCATGAGCCAGTTCATTAGGTAAGGTTTTCATACCTTTTCCCATGTCGCTGAACCTCGACCCCTTGTCCAAATAATGCTTACGCCAGGAGACGTCCTGTGAGGATGCACAACACATGACCGAATGATTAAGATCCATTTAGATTCAGCGTCATTCCTAAGGACGAAACAGAATGGTCCCGTACTTTACGCCTAACCCCTGAGTTACTCGAAAAACTCCCCCACCATATTATATCAACAATACAAAGACAACGGTGTACAAACATCGAAAGCTTTTGCATAACTTCTGTCCGCGACGATCATGTTTCTGAATCGTGTAGCCGAACGGACTTCATTGCAGCAATGTACGCACAATTTTCGACTGATGGTCGGAAGTCACGCCGATGGCACGGGTTTAGCGAAATTCAAAAACCTCAGTCGAGCCCTTTTTCGTCTAGACGAAAAAACCTCCACCTGATATTCAACTAGCTGGTGAGTTCCAGCTACTAAAATAGCAACTTACCTATGTCGCCCAACTGCCTCCTTCCGAGACCAATGTTCAGTCAATCCAATCTTGTAAGCGAATTTCGAAAATAAAAGAAGTTTCCAAATACAGCCTGTGTTGTCGTTAGGACCGCCGAAAAATACCTGCAAAAGTTCCAGCTAGGGGGTGAAACAGGGCAGCCTTGACAAGCATCACTCTGTACAGTGAACTCAGTTGAAAAATCGCCGTAAGCACGAACTCGATCGGCTACGATTGTTGGGATACAGAGATTAGATAAATGGAATGAATTTCTCCGGTATATGTCGCTCACTGAGGCGGCACCTCAGAAATGCACAACTGAATGAATCAAATGCTGCTTTAGGATAAAGAAAGACAGAGATCTAGGGTCTGTGGAAAGTGCGCCTGTGTTCTAAAATCTTCGATATGATGATCTGATCGATACACCTACTATCGGTAGGAAAACCAGCTTGATTCTCGCGTGCACGTCCTCTGTGAGTACTAGATAAGCGGTAGAGCACAATGTCCGCGAACGGTTTAGAAGCAATTCTTCCCAAAATAACTCCCGTGATTTTCCCATGAGAATCAATCACTTCTATTGAAAATCGGCACAGTCACCGATTCACGCCAGTCCATCGGGATCAGTTCCTTTTTCACGATCGAACCAGGATTTTTGCTAACTTTAATGCCAAGACTTCGCCACCCTTGTGAGACAAAAACAGGCTGTCTGGTTGAGCAACCTTAGGGATTACAGGGAAACCAATCTCCCAGATGGCCTTCACTTCTGACAAAGGACTGATATTCACTTAGTGTTTCAAATCTAGGTTCACTGCGAAACCGGATCAACTTGGCTCTTCCCTCTAAAAATACAAAACATTTTTGAAAGTGAGCCGTCGGATTTCCTGATCGCTGTGGTTCCGTGGAGAGTTTACTTAGCAGTTGGTAAGGATTGTGCCTACTTTCAACGGCCGCAGCCTCCCCATTCAATCAATAACTAAACAAATAACAAAACCTAACCATTCTCCAAACTCTTACCCTCTCAGAACACGGTCCGAATTCGGATCGATCTAGTCATGTAGCAGCATTTTGAACTTCATAGATGGAAATTCACTCGAACCGCTAAGGTGATCGAAGAATGCATGGATCGTCAGTTAGAGCCACAGTACAAATTTAAGATGAGTTAGCTTTTGAACGAATGTCGACACCACTATTTTCACGCAAGTTTAAAGGGAAAGGAATGACGTAAGAAGTGTATCGAGAAATCGATGCGCCATGTATTGGTTTTTTATTATGAATGTTAACAACACAGCGTTGTCGGTAGACGCTGGCGAATTACATCTACTAATAACGCTGCGTTATTAAGATTATATCGTTCACAATAAAAAGGAAGGACCGCAAAATGGTGACCGCGGTGGACACCTCTTTTCCGAACGAACTCGGATAAAACATCGACGTAAGTATGAGCTCAACTTTGGCTGTTCGCAAATAACAATTTTTAAAAACATCCTCCAGTGGGAAGCAAGGCACAAGAATCGCACAGCCGAGAGATTAAAATTTTACTTTCAGATCCAGTAGCAGGGCGATAATGAGCCTGTGGAAGGTGCGCCTAGACTCTCTCGTAAACTGGAGACGCACAGTTCATATATCACCGATTTTGTCCGTAAACTCCTCGGCTTTCCTGAAATCGGGCTAAATGCACCGATCCACCTCCTGCTTTGGACTACATCCCTGAAAGTAAAACAGTAAGCGGTCAGATTCTTTAATGACCTTTGTTTGTGCATCGATACGTCCAATCAGTTGGTGAAATATGCGCCTGAGGTCGCAGGCCAAGGCCTTTTCCATCCGGGTACATTTCACCATCTATTCATGCTTCTCATCACTCCTCGAGCTCCGAGTAATCTGACGTCCAGAAGAATTAAAAATTTGACCGTAAAAGCTAACAGTTTTAGGATACAGCAGCAGTAACACTGTGGATTGGTTTATTGTACAGTTGAAACGAGCAGTTTAAGATGTGTACACTTAGTGCGTGGTAAAAACAACGTCATTGACAGATTAAAAGGCCATGCAAAACACAATGGCCTATGTACGGCGATCAAATGGCCCATACGACTTAGCGTGTGAAAACAGTCGAAACAAGAAACAAACTGACTACCGGTGTAAGTTTCTCTGTAACACTAATTGAACACAACATCCGGAGAGAGATCTGCAGACATCTAACAGCCCAAATGATGCCGAAGATCTCGACCGTATGTCAAGGTCACCTGACCTACAGCCTTGCCTATCGTTTTCAGTAGCTTGTTTGATCCATTGTCAACATTCGCTGATATCCTGGGCGTCGACTTATCCAATAAAACGGTGGTAAGCGTTCAGAAGAGATTATTTCCTTCGACCAGTTATATCGTACGGATGGTTCTTTCGCCGGTACAGCAACAGATGACGATGTTCCTCAGACAATCGCGAGTTGATGAAAGGTCACGTCATGATCCAAAGGATATTAGGCCAGCTATTGATAGGATATTTCAAAACTGTCACGAGGATTTAAGCTTTGTATCACTGTCTGATTTCTGATACACAGCACCGGCGGATATCAGTTTCAGAGCTGAATTTCAAGAACAATCAACATGATCATATTAACTGAGATAAACAATGCACTCCTGACAAACACCAAGGATTTGCCGAAAGACAAAAAACACGTCCCTCGCATTTTACGTGAACTGCACATTTTCCAGTGAGAATGTCGTAATGCAATCAGACGTAGAATCCTAATAACAACTGCGGCATTCATTCGTATCATTCGTTGCCTCCAACCGTCGCTTGAGGATATCAAACCAACAATCTAAATGGACCTACACAAGTTAGTCTACCGAATAAGGTTTCCATCCGGTACACAACTACCAGGTGAGATGCAACTGCCCCAAACCTATCCACCTGACCCAATTCTCCTGCAACAGCACAGTTCAGCCCCCAGCCATTTCAGTCCCGGAACAGCACTTTACAATTCAAAAGCACAAAACGCATTCCAAACATACCCACATTATCACTGAGACGGTTGAGAAATACTTAAGACCTACTTGGATCTTCTTTCAGAAGCATAACATCATGTGTATATTCCATGTCAAACAACCTAATGTATGAGCAAATATCAATGCCACTGGATGGGGATAATCTCGTAATCGTCTAAATGACGAAAATGAAAGGAAAGGGGGAGAGGGCAACCTTGTCGAACATCATTTCTCGTGGCGAACATCGGTGAAAAATCACCCTAGAAATGAACCGGAATCCGACGGTTCCAATGCAGAGACTTTACAGGTGAAATTTTGGACTGATTCGAACTCCGCATTTGAATCAAGAAAGACCAAAATCGTGAATCTATGGAACGTTGTACAACTTATCGCAGTGACGATTTAGTCAATACGACCGTGACCGGGGTGAAAACCACCATGGTTCTCTCGCGTACACCCTAATCAGGTATTAAGTAATCGGTTGAAAAGAATGCACCCAGGGAATTTCGATGTGAGGTTTGCCAAACTAATGTCTGTCATTTTCAAATGAAGCAGCTCCCTTATCCAGCATAACCCGCAATGTCAACACTTCGTCATCGTCCTTGAAGAATGACGGAAATAGCCCATGTGGGCCAGCTGCTCTATACCTTTTAAGGAAGCCTACCTCCCTGATGACTGACCTTTCGGATAGAGGACTAGTATTCACCTGCCTTGTTTCACTTGCAGTTACAAGTGAAAAATTCACTGTGGTAGTGGGCCAGCTAAACTGCTGTCTGACGTGCTCTGTCCAACTTTCCAGGCAGTGAATCCATGGGCCATCGAATTTGCCAATCACCCTACCTACATTCCCATTCCGCGGACCAGTACTCCTGATTGGTAGCGAGAAAAGTTGCGACCATTGCCGATAGTTGAAACAAGTTAAAAACACGAACCGGAAGTGTCTTGATTTTACTAGTTTTCAATCTGAGTAACGGAGCAGAGCGATGAATGTAAACTAATTGCAAATAGAACAACGCAGCAGTATCAGCTACTCTTTTGTGTGGGCTTTTTTTGAAGTTCAGATTAAGAATATTTCACTTACAGCTTAGGTTCTTAAAACCAAAATGTCGCTCTGAAGTGCTCATATTTTATTCCTAAAGCATCGTCAATTCCGAGGCGAAATAAAAGGTGGCGAACGAACGAACGCAGAAAAACAAATGAAAAGAACTACACAGAGGAGATAAAATTTCAAATGCAACACCGCTGATTGTAGATCACCTAAAGGCCCCATACTATGGAACCAGACCTGACAGTCTAACAGAATTTAATTGGGTTAGCTAACTTTTCCACGCTGCTTTTGCGACCAGACCATTTCGACTCACCTAGCAACTGCTATTCACCCGTAAGCATAGACCATGCTTTGGAGGTATTATAAAAATAATCGCGACTCACCTGAGTCTTTGTTCACAGGCAAATTAGCATTGTCACATCCCAATTCAGATAGGTTTTAATCCAAACAATTACCGGTCCGCTTTCTTCTATTTCCCATCCAACACACAGGCTGTGGAAACGATTATGTTTGCCCAACTGCTACGATTGTTTGCATTTTGGTTCACGAAATCTCCTACCCTTAGCATCCGGGATCGAGACCGACGAAGGCCGTTTAGGGAAAAGCTAGCCTCAGAGCGTGTTCTGGGGTTTAAATGTTATCGGATGGTAGAATTCTTCGGTCACATTATCAGATTCAAATACCATTGCATTTGCAGTAAACCCATTATTGCCTGTCTGTCAGCAACCGGAAGGGTTGAATATACAGCAAAATTTCAGAATTGCATCTAACATCAAAATTACCAAAACCACCGTTGGTCGGTTGTATAAACGCACCAAACGAGCCACATACATCGGCGCGTTGTACTATGGCCAGTCACTACCATTGGGAGAATAAAGACCGGTGCCATCGTGCGCGTTCATATAGTAGTAGTACTGAATTCACGTTCTTGCATACAAAGGAAGTGGACAGGATTGCGACAAAATCAATCGACATGTTGCATATCCGTTCACAGGCCTAGACATATTCGGCCGACGACTACAAACTATTGGTATCCAACAAAATTCGATCTAGAACCGCGCAGACAGATCGACCGATCGACGCATAACTTAGAAATGCAGCGATTCGCCTGACGATTGGCTACTGGACAGGTGTATCAGTCTGGTACGATTGCGAGTGCTTTTATTCGTGAACCAACGAGCAGCTAACTAGTAAGTTCATAAATATATAATGATATTATTTTGTTGTCATACGAATTGAATAAGTTAGAATTTTAAAAGATTTTGTGGTACCGTAAGAAACTATGACATAAACGAAGTCTCAGTATCGAACAGAGAAGAAGCAAAGAAAAAATAACGAAGAAAAAAGTGCCGAATTGGTATTGGAAAACACTATGAAAAAATTGAGCTGCCGTCAAACGGTTATACGGGTGGGGTCAAATTTTATTTTTCCTATCCATGTGGCTATTGTTGACATCATAATCACACCAAAACGCGTTGGCATCATCCTTGATATTCAGAAACGAGAGCAGAACTAATAAATAAGAGTTCATAGTCTTCAGCACAAACGAGCAGGCACGCACCCCACGTAGTCTGTGAAAAACGTACGCGAGAACATTGGCGACTTGGAAAGCCCGTTTAATCTAAGAAAACAAAACAACTTAGCACAAAAAGAGACTCGAAAATAACAAAACAACCAGACAGCATGGAACATTGTTTTCGTGTTTGTATGAGTGCGTACAGAGAAACAATGTATTGAATATGGCACAGAGGAATTACATATGACAAATAAAGAGACGAGAAGCAAATTGGTTTGTCGTGTCGGAAAACGAGCAAAATAAATAGTAGAAGAAAACCGTCTGTAAAATCAGTGTGTATATTTGATAAAGATACAGCTAACATTCACTTGAAAATATGAAGATGGAAAGACGAGCAACCGCCATACCGAACAGATCTATTTTGAACTAAGATTGGCGGATGGGCGTCGGACAACTGGAACAGTAGGAGACCAACCCTGTCCACCATTCTGGAAACACATCTCCATATCTTTCGTCCGTTCACGGATTATGAACTGTAGGGATTGTTGTGGGCAACGGGTAAATCGGACGTGAAATTGCCATGAATGGTTGCGAAGCACATGAATCGGTGGTGGCTCGTTCTGTTGACATACAAGAAACCGGAGGTATGGTGGTAGACTGAGTGTTGCTGGGGGATTTGGTATTTGAATCAGAAACATTGAATGATATGTTTGAATCACTGGAAGGAACAGGCAAGCTGGGTGCAGGGCGATGGGGGAGGTTGGAAGGAATTCGGGAAGAAGCGGTCGGTGGCATGCGCACGCCAGTAGTCGTCGCGATTTCTGGAAGTGTGGGCACACATTCGTTTTCAGCAGGCAAGTCGTCTTCCTCCTCCAACTAGAATGCACAAAGTAGAGAAGAAAATTACCATGGCATCGTCCGGGTAAATCACAGTCTGTCTTTTTTCAATGGGAACTACAATCCAGAAGACTAACATCATACTGAGATAAACGATAAATAATCTTGAACTCAGCTACACATTATTTCGGATCATAAACTGATGACATCGATGCAGAAATGTTTTGAAACCTCAGATTCACTGTTTATTGGCTCTTTTTACGAGCAGTTTACACCAACAATAATGAGTGGTACAAAATCAAGATGTTACGGAGAAATTCAACCGTCATTGGCTTTGAGCTCACCCATTCAAATAAGCATTTACCAATTGGATAAATCTAGAAATAAATTTGGTAAGTTTGAAATGTTCACTATACCGTGTACTGATGCATCTCGCAGTGCTGCCTATCCCAAGGCCAATAGAACAGGGAATAGTGAATAGAATAACATAAGACAAGAACTAAAAGAATCATGCAGGTAGAGGAAGAAGTCGAGTGCAAGTATGCTACTGACGGCGCCATTTAGTCGTACCACCTAAATCCTCCAGCTATCCCATGGAAGAATTTTATGGACGTCGATCCGCCAGTCTAACTCGACCTACTCAAGACAGTTCTTCCAGTTTTTCACACCATTTTGGCGTTTGATAGGCTTGCCACATCGATTCATTTGCTAACCATTAAATATTGCATTGAAGAACGTTGCCTACCGAAGAAGTCGACTTGTGGGCATGCGCAACACATGGTCTACCGGCCTAGACCTATTCAAATTTATTGACCTCTAAAGATGAAGTTCCGGGATCTAATGCTCCATATGTCCAGTCTCAACAACAGTGACAAACTCCTACCGTGTTCTGGTAACACCAGTGCTCAAATGGAGGGAGTATTGTGGATTTTCTAACTACTACGACCGTGTTTGCAAACCATATGGTAGGACTTGGGATTGGTAAAGAACGCGAATTTTAGCAAACCAAGCGATTTAATAAAACAGCAGGTAGAAGTAATAGCATCATACCAATTCACGACAAACGGCGTAGTTTCCATCAAGATATCGTCATTGGTTGCTCGTTCATTATTAATCTCATAAATAAACTATACTGGTTTCTGATAAAGAATAGATGAACCCAGCGGCTACTGCAAAAGTGAAAATGGAAAATCAGAATTCAATGAACAAAGTCGATAAAAGATAGTTTCTGCAACTTTGAGCGTTTGCAGTGCTTGCATTACGCACCGAAATACACTTCAAGATCAATAACACCATCTGCAGACAGACTGACAAACAGGAACCCTGACGAAAGGAATGAACCGAGGTAGTTGTCCATTGAAGGGGAATGAGGTAACAAATTCTCCCAATGACAATCGAGGGGATTTTCAGTTGCTTGTCACTAGTGTTTGTGTTGTCGTTACATAACGCAAACGACCTATACCACTCTGCTGACGGCACGCTTATAATCACAGACAGAATGTGATGATCAGCAAGCAACTGGACGACAAGGTCGAGCACCCTTGTGCAATAATATCATAATGTCTATCCAGGGATTCTGGCCAGGTACGAAACAGGAATTCAAAGTGCTAGTGTTGAATTGCTACTTTTATTTAAATGACGTCATTTTAACGAAAGTCGAACACCGTACGAAGCTAACCGATGAACTCAGAGCGCTCTTTGATTTGCAGAACAGTAGTAACACTGGACTGAATATTAGTCAGTCTTGTCTATGCCACTATAATTCGAATGAGTGAGATTGACTGTATGCATGCAATTTTGCGTATTAGATAAATTATCATGGCCGTTGGGTGAGGGGAACGGGAGATCTTGCGTACATGGATGTCTTCGCAGCCCTGGAAAAGTATGATGGGAGAATTTTCTCAGTGACTCAGAAGTTGGCTGTTGTAATTCGGGATTTAACCTTTCGAAGAGGCACTGAACATGGGCAGACTTAAGTTATTGGGACATGTTTTGCGCATGCTCACAAATCGACTGTCTCATTGTATGGTGTTGTCCGAGGAAGATAATGATTGAAAGGTGAGTCGAGATGGCCAATCAATAGTATGGTAAAAAGGTATGAGAACCTTAACCAGCGAATTTGCTCGTGTAGGTCTAGTTACACCGCTGTGGTGAGATCTGCGAAATATTCGCAACCGATGGCTAGAGACAATAAGCGGCTCAATACCGCAGTCCATGGTATTCTTAGATCCGAAATCTTGCCTTATGTATGATTCCTTTCCATTTCATTTTCCAGTCGAACATTCACTACTTCTCCATATCTGTTTTCTTCTCAAGTAGATGGTGCTATGGCGTAGGAACGGAAAACGAAACACTACTGCAAAGTTAACAGTTAACTGAGCTGCTTGGGTGCAAACACTGCAACACAAGTGCAACTTCGCACACGTCTATCCAGCAGTCATTTTACGTTGGAGTTGAACGCTATCTCGGCCGGACAAAATCAGAAATGCTTGGCGGGTAACTTCATGTGAGCTAACAGATGCCGAACTGATACGAAATATAAGGACATCAGATGCTGATTTTACTTAAGAACGATTCTCCATTTTCCGGATCACTGAACTATAGTAAAACCAGATATCATTGTCCGAACAGAACAAAATAGTTGCATTGGAATTCAGAAATTTAATGTTAGGATAGAAACCGAAAATAACAGGTGCATTAGCACATTTTTAAAGGACCAGAAAAAACCGCATTCGTTTTGAGTCAAAATCCAAGTATTTGAAGAACGTCCGGGTCGCAAGTGTTTTCCGACAGCTTCTTTCAAAAAGTTCATGATTTTCTGTCATCCTGATGCGACACCGACCCGTTAATGGACTTGACGGGATTCGCTGTTTAGGGATGTTAACCTTCTCGGTTATGGTAATGTTGACTTATGCGCATCTGATGAATATATTTATATGTTCGTACATATATATTTCGCACAAGCCTGAGTAGAAATCATTTGCCATGAGGATCGTGGCGAACGACAAAAACAATAAGCGAGAACTAGGAAAGAAAGAAACAATGATAGTTCCTCCACCCCTACCATCACGTCACCCGTTATCCACGATTCCTCTGTGGGCTTGGTACCACCCGGTTGGCAAAACCGAAGTAGAGGATTCATGTAGAGGATCCGACTCTGAGCTCATGAGCAAATGGTCCAATCCGCCAGGCAGTAGGATTACTCGAAGGTTAAGTAACACACTGAGGACCGATGACTAACTGCTCAGTTCATTTGCCTATGGGATGGGGCTAGACATCCTAGAAGCCCGGCAGACCCCTTCACCACAGAGGCCAATGAGCAGCGTCCCATGTTTCGTATGCCATCCGTGGTTGGTTTGGAATCAGAGTTTGGGCATCTCTCCTAGACTAATTACCAAAGACCAGTCAACTCGGTGAATGGGGTCGAGCGTTCGCCTTCATATGCACACTTTAGTTGGAACACCGTCACGTGCATGCAGTGCGGAAGATTTGCTCAGTAGAGGCTACGTGAGATGCCAGGCACTTGGGAGTATTTCGAGCGCGTTCGGGACGAGTAGTCAACCCGGAGCCCGAGAAACCCACCCAGACCATGTTGACGCATTTGAAGGCTCATCTGATATCCGATATCAAGTACATATTTTACAACAGAAAAACTGTGGCGGACGGGTTTGAATTAGGCAAAATACTGAAGAACCGGAGGAGCAAAATATAATAGTGCATGCCACCCATGATAAGAAGTGTGGCAGTAACAAATTGATATAAAAAGAAAAATAATTAAGTAAACAACACAGAAAAAACAATCAATACGAACCTGCCCACCAAGTTGTCGAACCTGAGCTCTCAAGCGCTCCAGCTTGCAATCCTGATCGTGTAAAAGGACGAGCAAATCATCTTGCTCGACACGAATAGCCTCTTTTTCATTTTCGGCTCGAAGGGTTCGTTCCTCCAAATCCTGGAGGAATAATAGAAAACAGGGCAGAATTAGAAAGAGAAACTAAGGCTGATCATTCAGGGTGTTACGTCCGGATCAAATGGGTTGTGAGATGAAATTAAGATTATTATCATTGGCTGTTCTGCCATAGGGTGAAAGAATTGTCCTAGTGGAACAAACTAGACCATACTATCGTTTAGGGGTAGTAGCGTCTGTTCGGCAAAAGGAAAGCACTCGACTCGATTCCAGACCGTGGTATCGACTTTTCGTTGAGAAAACGGAAGTGGATTCTCCATACTATACTAAACCCAAGAATTTGTGCAGAATCGGAAACTAAACTGTATCGATGATGAGCGCTGGTTAATATAAACGTGGAACTTGGATTATTATCAGTGAATGAGTAAAAACCGGTGCATGACTGCGCCAATTCGCATTCGATGAGTTCAATGGTGAACTTCCAAAGGTCAAATCGACCGAACCAATATACAGTCACTTCGATATTGACTCCCGATACCGACTTGGGTATAGAAAATATATTAACAGACTTCCCTTGCATCATTAACTCGGTGAGTTTATGTAATCCCGACAAATGAAAAAGAATAAAATCCCGAGAGAAATTGTAGGCCTTTTTGGACGTTAGCACCAAACTATGGTGCAGACAAAACCATAAAAAGAACGGGTCTTGAACTACTCACTCGTAAATGATCCTGTGCATCCTTCAACAGAGACCGCAGATGGATTACCTCGTTCTAAAACGTTTCAAAAGGCAAACAGAGGTACACAAAAGACTGAATAAGTGCAGCCATCGAATTAAGTATAGTAATGCATAGTACGCACAAATCAATGTGTCCCGGACCAAACTCGAACAACATCGTTAAAAATGTACCCTGCACAAGATTGAAACTGACAAGTTGTGATTGATCGAACAGTTGCGCCCAAAAGCATCAGGTGTGTAAGCTTTCGGCTTTAATCCCGTCATTCGTCATGGTCCTCTCTCTCTCTCTCTATTCGGTATCACCGTTGTTCAGCGTTAAACAGTAAGGCAAGACTAACTGACCACTGCCTTTTTCACAGAGTTACGTGTTTCTATGAAAAGAGTGACTACACAAGGGGAACAGTTAGTGGAACTACAAAGTCGGGAGAAAATAGGAATACTGCACTGGCCAACACACGGAACATAGTCTAATTGTAAAAACACATCTCGGCCATTCTGATAGCACAGCGAATAAAAGCACAATCACCATCGTTCATATTTCTCCAGTATCTCTGACCAGATATTAGACAAGTCCCTCTGATCCCAACCACGAAGAATTAAGACAACTACTCTACCTATTTTCGCTGTCCATTTTCTCATTCCACGTTCCCACGTCACCTGCTCATCTGCACATGACCGCCTTTCTTCTACTCCTTAGGAAGAACGCAAAATAGGGCTACATGGGGTAGACGAGTGTTCACCATACACAACACGTGACCCAACCCCAACCGGCGTAGTCTACTAAGCTTCACACACCGAGATAACGTATTCTCAGGGCTTGACTACTTGGTACATGTTGGTAGTAGGAGATTGAATGCTTTTATGAAATAATTCACCATGTGATATAATCGTTCAACTCACCATTGAGAAACCATGGAATCACTGTACAGCTGTTTCATCCTTGTTTGGGATCAGCAGTGCATGTCCGCCGCGCCCGAACTGGAACGCGAAGTCGGGACGGACGATTCTGAGTCGAACGCCTTAGCCATTACGCCACCGGGCAGGCTCTGAACGGTTTGTTGAACTTCACCGCATGATGTTGCACCTATCCATCGCTGATTTGCACGGCCACTGGTCGCTAGTTCACAGCGATCGACCCCTACTTATAGATGACCTCTGTGCAGGTAGCCTGAGTACGACCATGGCTTTGGATATATAAACATTCAATCTCTTACTACTAACATGTACCGAGTAGTCAAACTCTGTATGTCATATCCAAAGCCATCGTCGTACTTAGGCTACCTGCAGAGAAGTCATCTATAAGTAGTGGTCGACTACTGTACGCTAGCGGCCAGTAGCCGTGCAAATCAGCGACGGATATATATATATACATATATATAATATATATAGCAGCAAGTAGTATTTGGATGCGTGAACAAAATTTGCCCGGGAGCACACGACCGGTTTCGCGGTTATCGTCGCACCGGGTACGCATACCTGACGAGCGACAATAACCGCGAAACCGGTCGTGTTCTCCCGGGCAAATTTTGTTCACCCATCCAGATTCTACTTGCTGCTATATATATATATATATATATATCTATTGGACCTGTGGGGAAACAGGTTTACTTCCCCCGGAGGATCCAGGTTTCAGATAGAGGGACGGCAACCGAATGAGTGGTTAGCCGTGAATGAATTTGGCGGATAGGCCGAAGCAATGTCAATGAAGTTGTGAGTTTTCACCCGCAGAGAGCTTTTCCTAGTGAATGACCGCAGAAGTTTGCTGATGGCACTTTGACTTAATCAGTGTGGTTCATCATCAAACAGAACCAACGACTAAATGCCCAAAAATGTAGGCTACTAAACTCAGCTAAACAAAATGCGCGCCAATTGGAACACGATCTACCGGCTCTAAACGTTTAGTGAGCACCCAGCCTCATGCTGCTGCCTTGAAGACCATATGTTGTGATCAAAAGCTCAGAATAAAATCTTCCATTTCGTTCTGGTTAGCCGATTATTGTAACGTCCATATAGATCTGTGGATTATGGTGTACCACATACGACGTAAAAAAGGTGTCTGGAAGGTTTAATATACTTATTGAACTCTGAATAAACGTCATTTTCCTTTGACATTATTTCGCTAATTTGCCATAATTTCCACGGCTCTTGATCTGCAAGCAAATTGAGACAATTGGCTTTTATTACATGTATCACGAACGAGTACTGCTGTGGATCCTAGCTCCTAACGTCAATTGAACAAATAAGGAGATCCGGTAGGGGAAATCCTAAAGTTTGGGGAGGTAGTTAACTAAACCAATTCTTTACAAGTCTCAAGTGGTGAGAACAAGTGCTCGAAAGTGACCGACAGAGCCAGGATGTACTCTTCCGGACTTATAAAACTTCAGTGTCGGTAGCAAACGAATTTATAATTACATCGACAACCACGTATATATATATGTATACATATATATATATATATATGACCAGAGAAATACATGTGTGCTAAAGAATTCAAAAATTACAATTCTTCTTTTTTATTACATTAGAATGGATAGATCTTGACGTGTGTTCATTGACAGACATCAATGCTCCTGGACAGTCCACGGGGTAGTGATAAGCATTGTTATTCCCTAACTATTGTACTGTCCACAATATTTCCCACTAAGTTCCGTCGTCGTTGCCAATAGTGAAAGAAATCTATCGAAGTTTATTTATTACAGATAGCTACTTGGAGTAAACTCCCAATGGAGAGAACCGGAAGAACCCGGAACAACGAATTCGAGGCTCCGAGTGACTTGAAACCATATAAATGGTCAATAAATCAGTCTCGACAACGGGTAGACGTTTAACCTATTTGGCCACCATATAAGCACTCGAAGCGTGGGCGAATTCTGATTTCCAGTCAAGCAGGATGGCAAAGTTTAGTAAATTTTTATTCAAGTAGAAACGAATATTTATGACCCCTATCCGACGATTTTGATGGCAAGATGAAGCGCATACATATTTATGACAGATAACATTATTTTCACTTGCTACGAAAATATCACCTGCAGTTTCCAGTTGAGGGTAATCTTAACCGTCAGATGCTCGGCTGAGAAACAGGTGCGAGATTTTCCGTTATCTCGGTCATCGTGTTTTGTTACTAACTACCGGTTAGTAGCTAGACTATGCCGAGCAATTCTTGTTTCGGTTTCATTATCCCCATGTCTAGTAGCCCATGTTCGGCGGATAAACATATTCGGACGTGCGATTCAGACGTCTTTTCCCACTGATACCGCAAAACTATGCATGTTTCTTTCCTCCGTTAAACGTGTACTTTTTATTATTAATTAAGTAAGGCACTGATTTTACTATTTTGTTATTACGGAATCATTGCTTGCCGAGAAATTCGGCTGTCTTCCAGGATTTATTCACCCTGAGGTGCGTGCAATCCAGTGAAAACCACTGTAGGTCGCAGAATGTGAATCCGAAAACTCCAATGAAAAATGACCATGTTCTTGTTAACAAAAAACGAAGGTCACCGATTTGGTGACACTTGCTTCCCGGTGTGGCATCAGAATAGATTATCGATTTCACCAAAGTCGGTATCTTGATTCGACTTGTGTAGAATGTGATATGCAGTGCACACACACACACACACACACACTGAGATTCAACCCGTGAGATTTTCTAACCTTTGCTGAGTATTGCAGATCTGGAGAGATGGAACCTACTTCGGAAGGTCAAGTGATAGATTGTGATGTAGTGAGAATCCTGCGTGTGACGTATAAATGATTAGATAAAAAGTCGAAGTGTCGAGGTGTCTCGAGTAGGAACAGAATACTGCACTGGCCGCATGCCTTGATTGTGCTCGGTCATATTGATGCTCAACATGCAGTCTGGTCTGCTAATAGCCACAATCAAAATCTCCCGTTTGGTTCATTCATTGATCTGATTCACAAGTCGCCGAATTTGTCTCTCTTCTCAGAGGATTTAGATTTCAATTCAGGCCATCAGCAATTTATGTTAGCCGACCCCTGACAGTCAATACTATGAATAGACTAAACAGACAATTATCGAAAGAAGCTCATTGAAGGTGATAACAACATGGATTTGGAGTGCAACATAACAGAATAGAATGTGCACGAAAAACTTACGTTGAGAGAGGCATGTTGCGCAGATGAATCTGAAAATGTGAACGAATATTATCATTTGATTGAGGTATTCAATTCCGACTACCATAATACTGAGTGTGCCCACAATCAATAACATCCGGCAAGCAAAATACAAGGATACGATTATTTCAAATACCGTTGCAATTGAAATACTGCGAATAGCGGTATCTACTCGTCGGATAAGCGCTTTGAAGCACAATATCAAAAAACCGTAAGGATTTTCAAGCCCGAAGAAAAGGAAGTATCCGTGTTCCAAAGTTGTTCCAGCCCTACTTCAGAAAGATTTGTATCATAGAATTTTAGGGCAAAACTTTAAAGAATGAGATTAAATATCTAAATGCGAGAAGTGAGGGGAACACTCACGCAAGAACCAGTTTGTTGATTCTGCTTTTGTACAGAAGAGGATTGCAAGTGGATGGGAATACAGGTGGAGAATCCCAGTTTTGAAATTCATGAAAAAAGTTAAGACTGAGAGAAAAAACGTACGAGACCGAGCAACAGAAAATAGATAAGAGTAACTGGCTGCATGTGTGGGAGAGTTAGAAAATGTTACAGGATTACACGCCTCCGGTGGGTTGAAGCCTGCGGCGATTCCTAATCTGGCTCGCCCGGGTGCGCCGATGGGGAGGTCTTCGTACTATCCCTTCGACCAGTGCTGGTCAAGCGGATAAGGTCATGATGTCTGGGTGTCAAGGTCGCGGGTTCGAGTCCTCCTACCACCCATCAACTTCATTTGGCAGCTCTCTGATGGCCGCGGCCTTCTTCCTGAAAAATGATGTATACCATTGTTTGATAAATAAGGGAAGTAAACGACAAGATAAAAAATAAAGGGTACTCAAGATCGGAGTTTAGATATACACTGGCGACACAACGGTTGCGGTCGATGTTCGTGCTTGCACAGTAAGGAGTGCGATAAGAAAGAGAACAATGAAGGGTGCCGTCATTGGTAAAAGAATCGATTGGGTTGGAGGTAGTGGACAAAAGGTCATTAATGAGTAAAAGAAAGAAGGTGGGTGTATGTACTGAATATTGGAGAACGTCAGCATTTACAGGAAATGGCTGGAACAAAACCCCATCACCCCGGAAGGAGATGGTTCTCTAACTGAGGAAACTTAATGTACACGACTCGAGAGACAAGAAGAATCCAAACAGAAAACAGACAGAAAACCAGACAGAAAATCTCCGTGCCAAACTCGGTCAAAAGCCTTAGGAATGTCAGGCGATATCAGATGTTTCTCCGTGGCTGTTGAGTGGAGCCGAACAGGAGTATGAGACGAGGGCCAGTAGACTGCCCATTGAACGGCGAGATTAGAATCCATATTGGCGCTCGCTGCAGTCTATCGCGCTCGGAGATAACAGTTTCAAACACTTTCAGAATCGGCGTAAGGGAAATCGAACAATAGTTGTCAGGGTCAGTAGGATCTCCACGTTTGGCAATAGGGGAAGTCACAGCGTATTTTCAAGAGGTTGAAAAGGAAGAAAGTCTGAAGAAAGATAGGAGAGACTAGGTAAAAGAAGAGCCAACTCAAGAGCACACATTTTAAAGACGATGGGTGGAATACCATAGGACCGCGCGGTTTGCAAACGTTCAGAGAACGCAGTGCTTGGCGGATCTTTCTAGTGCTAATACGATGTAAAAGGAGGGACAGTAGGAGAGAGAGAACCCAGAGGCGAATGTTAGTGGGTACAGTGTAATTGGAGTGAAACACGGAAGCAAAGCCGTCAGTTTTCTCGTGTCGTTCACAAACAAGATCACCAGTGGGACTACAGATGAGAGGGAAATTGGAAGGGCAGAAATTGCGAGAGACGGCTTTGGCAATGGACCAAAGTGTTCGGCTACCAGTGACGGATAGGAACAAGCGTTCTGGAGTTCGAAATCTTTTCTCCACTGGATGGTTGAGCAAACTGTTATTTCACAGCTCATCTTCCCCTATTAACTGTTCTCGTTGGTCCTATGGAGCACCAACCAAAACCAGAGTGCGTTAGTATAAAGTTATTGGGTGCACAAACTGAAACTGGAAGTAAACCTCTATTCCGGATTGTGGTCTAACTGCAATCATTGCCTTCAGACATACTCACGAAGTACAAAAACCATTCGGTACGGTTGATCACGGATGGGCAAACACAGTACGTGGCCAAGTCATTACCACATCTGACCTTGTGTGACTTTATGAGGTCCTATGCCATTCCAAGTTTCAGGGTCAAGGTTGCCGGGTCCCCTCAGTGTAGTGGGCCCTGGCGGCTACGGTAGATGCTTCTTCCATTGCACTCATGCTCCAAACATTTCATAGAAAAGTCAACGGAGGTGGTATAAAATGATTAGCTCCGGTGCAGCGTGAATATATGCATGCAACACCTGGTGAGGAACAGCAGGGCTCCCTTCACAGGGGGAGAGAGAGAGAGAGAGACGAGCATCGCGACGCCACCACGTGGATCACAGGCTAGTGGCAATAACAAACTCAATCTCCGGTGAGCATTTGCATTACTAACAGCTAAAGTCTGTGTAAAAGCTTCTTGTTGATTTTCTCGGCAAACACCGTAGTTCAGTCCAGTTTTCGAAACCATTACACTTGCACACACAATACCATCTACAAAAATCTAAAAGGACGAGAAATACCAAAAGATCAACTGCAAGATAATTTGAACCACTGTACGAAAGAGGATGTTTTCCACCAGCCCGACAGTAATAACTAGATAATTGGTTGGGACTGTCGTATTCCGTGTCATGTTGTCGATTCATCAAGTTGATTCATCGTCCAACCATTATCTACCTCGTAGAACAGCGTACAACAAGGGATCCGTTCGGTGATTATGCGCAAAATGTGTCAATCACATTATCACATGGTATATAGTATACAGTACCTCTTCAAAAGATTGAACTCATGGGGTCACCGTGTCTAACAGCCAACCACTGAGATACTGAGAAAATTATCCATTATATTCTACCAATATTACGAAAACGACGGTTTTCAAACGCGAACAGACGTCACATATCAATGTAAGGTCAAGTAGCAACCAAAACCAGAGCACGTTGGTGCATGGTTAATGACTACAAAAACTTAAATGAACTTGATTTCATCACGTGACCCCAGTAAGTGAGCAGAGGAAGGATTATAACAGATTTTATCGAGTAGATCTGTGCATAATCATTTACAAGAAATAAAACGAAATCAAACAGAATAAACACTGATCAACGTTTACCTGCACTAACTGGTGTCGGCAACTGGACGGCAGCGCGAGCACTCGACAATTCCTGCTCCAGACTACTCACTCGAGTACGCAACGTGATTATTTCCTGTTCTTGACGAGCCATTTTCTGTTCGTATTGGGTAACAAGCGTTTGCTTGTCCGGGTTTGTATTACTGATCGCGGAGGTATCACAACCACCGGTATTGGGAGCAACGGTGAGTAGAGGTGGATTGCCATCATCTATCGGTTGAAATGTGTGCATCACTTCATCTGGAAAAATTAGAGACAAACGTCAAAATGAGTGAAGTTGGTTGTTTTTTATTCTATTCAATAAGCTTTAGCTAACCCAGTTCATGCTTGGTCATCTATCCGGTGACAGTTATCCTAGTCGTGCAGTGAAAATGTCCAAAACCAAATAGATTCTGTCTTGAAAAAGCACCTCAATTCATTCACCTGTTCGAACTTGGTCAAATATTGACCATAATCTTTTTCCATTCATTCTAGGGGAGGAAAAATCCGATGAATTGTGCGATAAGGGTAAGACATCCGGACACATACGTTACAGCACTTTTGCGCATTTAGAGATGGGGCGAAAAAACGAACTTTTATGGCTCGTTCTGACTGATATGGGAAACGCCTGATTCATATCCGTTACACCATATACTCGCCGTAGTTGCTGTGGAATACAGTTTTGCTGCATCCTAGCTCACTAAAGCCCTTGATCTACTGAGGCATTATGTGATTTTGCAAGTCTTTTATCCAAACATCGAAAACTAAACTAGTGCAAAATTGCATCCTCACATATTCATACCCACTCTGGTAACTCATACCAACCACAAACCTGCCACTCGCATCAAGATTCACTGATTCTGTACACCCGTTTATCCGCTGTTCCCTTACTTTGACTGGAACCCAAGCCTGTTAGTTGTCTGACATCATCCAATTTTAGTTCCTCAACTTTGCGTTCCATTTAGCTTTTTCATTCAAAGATGGTGTCAGCGCTTTTGCTTGTCAGTTAGTCAGAGCAGCATCTCTTGACTTTTTCCAGCTGCCAATTCCAACCCGTGTGATTCAAACTGCAACGTTCTTTGATTACTATATTCATTTTGCTTACAGCTACCGCATTTCCAGAAAATGAAGGTGCCTGTGACGGATGCTGGCCGTGGCCCCTTTCCTGAAAAACGTACATTGTTACTTCACTAATAAAGCAAGTGAAAGATAACATTTTAAAGAAGTTTACAACCAAGAACTGCTAACGCACTACGCTGTCATCGAGCCGTTTGAGCCATCGAGACAAGAACTTTGCTTTGATCAACAATCCCTGCGAACCAGTTGCTCGCATGTCCTCAATCGATCCCGATGAACGTCGCCATATAAAACTTTTCTTAATAGTTGCCGCTACTGGTTTTCATTTCACACACATCCGCTCGCCGCCGGTTTTACAAATCGGATATCCGTTATTCCGCGCTAAATCGATTCTCTCCATCCCGAAAAACCATCCTCGAGGCAATAAATCATCATAACCATCCTTCAGAGTTAAACAGTAAGGCAAGCCTCACTGACCACTGCCTTTTCACCAGGGTTACGTGTTCCAATAGAAAGAGTGAATATCCAAGGAGAACAGGAAGTACAACTAAACAGATGGGAAAAGGTAAGACCTTGCACTAGCCAACACACCGAATACAGTCCAACTGTACAAACGCACGTGTTTTCAATCAATCTGATTCGATAGAAAATGACAACACGATCGCCACTGTTCATGGTCCACTACCATATCTTCAGTGTCTCCAGCCAGCTAGTTCACGGGTCTTTCGGGCACCAACCACGAACACTTAGGACAACTAATTTGCCTATGTTCGTTGTCCATTTTCTCATTCCACGTTCCCAAGTCACCTGCTCATCTGCACATGGCCGCTTTTCTTCCACTCCTTAGGAAGAACGCAAAATAGGGCTACATGTGGTAGACGAGTGTTCACCATACACAACACGTGACCCAACCCCAGCCAGCGCAGTCTAACTAAGCTTCACACACCGAGATAACGTATTCTCGGAACTGGCACTTAGTACTACAGTCCTCATCTCCACATTAATCACCCGGTCATTCCACCCAATCCTAGCCATACTACGTAGAAATCGGTGGTCGGAAACCTCCAAGCGGCGAACATCTCCGACATGCATACTCCATGTCTTGCAACCATACAACAAAACTAAGACGAACTCCGCAATTTCCTGACCTCCCAAATCAAGAATTTGTCGTTTATTTCCGATATTTCCGTGCCAATCACTAATTTCAGTGAGGCATTCATTGTTTTGTTAGACAGATTCAAACTAAGCAAAGTAAAAACCTCCAAGCGATGCGAAAATTTAGCAAACCATGTTATACGTTGGAAATGTTTAGTGTTTCACCGCTATCACAGTCTGTCCAATCCAGCTTACCCCTATCGTTCTGCGCGAGGTAGGACAAAATGTCCGTTAACTGTGTATGGAAACAAACGGCCTTTTTCCTGTTACATGGTGAAACGCTCGGTCTCGAATACCGCCTGTAGACGAACATTCTAGTCTCGTGCGAAGGCAGACTTCCATAATTTGGATCCTTTTTGATTACATTCCTAAAGCGCTAAGGCCCGCGACACGCCGGGGGTGCCCAGCCGTGCCCCTAAAGCCTGAAGTGGCACAGACCCACATCAATGACAGGTGTGGTGACCACCTGAATTTATTTACTCTGCTGAGTTTATGCATGGAATGCACGACAGGAATGAGGTTGACGCCATCCGGTTAGACCCCAAATATGCTTTACATAATCACCGACTTCAGCCAGTTTCATATACAATCGATGACCTTACACTAGCGTATTCGAGTTTCGGTTGTTACCTCGCGACACCGTCTACACAAAAGCGAAAAAGGCGAACCAGAAGTAGTGAAAAATCAACCATAAAGTAATATTTTGAACAACTAGGGGGAGAAGCAAACATTCTGAATGTGCGAGCACCATTAGCTGCGGTACTGAGTCACATCTATTGTGCTCAACAAACTATTGGGGGGACCTCGTGGACCCCAACATGGCAGCCTAACTGCACTTAAACGATCCAGTCCACTGGTTGAAGTCATCGACTGATCACCTCTCTCACAGAGCAGCGTACAACTGAGCAGTCATTGTGGACATGCGCGAGGCATCTTCCAACCACATTAATCTGCTCATATCCAATGCCTGTTGTAGAAATTAAACCCTAGGACCCAGCACCTTACGCCTAACTTCTGAGTTAGTCACAAAATTCTCCGACTATATTCTACGAATACTACGAAAACAACGGTATTCAAACGCCGAAATTCTCTGCACATTTGCTGTTAGTGGCCAGGTTTCTGAATCGCATAGCAGGATACATCTTGTTGGTGCAGTGCATATATTTAACCTTTGATCTATAAACCGATGTCCCGTCGACTACACAGATGTGTCAAATTCGTAAACGTCAGTCGAGCCTTTTGTTGACGCGAAGACACTTCACTCTATACAGGACAACCGGGTGAGAAACAACTACCCAAGTAACTAAATCTATCCACTTGACCTAATTCTTCTCCTGCACGAACAAGGTACGGTTTCCAGCCAATCCAATCCTACACCATAACTTTACACTATCAAGGCGCAAAATGCATACCACACACACAAACACTACCGTTCAGATGATCGAGAACATGCAGATTACTAGAGTACTCACTCGGCATCACAACATGGTCCGCATATACTAAGTTAAAAGCTTCGTATTTGAGAAATATCAATACTATTATTACCACATGAGGACCTGGGTAACGTCATAATCATCTGAATGATAAGATTTAGAAGAGTGAAAGAGGGCAACCCTGACAACCAGCAGTTTTCATGATGGACTCGACTGTCGTAAGCATGAACTCGGTCTTGGCTGCTCAAATACAGAGACTGGACAAGTGACCTAAGTGTCCGGCACACCCATCAGTTTGCTAATTTGAGCATAAGTCACTTCAAGTTTCAGGGAAAGATAATGATAATAGCAACTGGTGAGACGTCGGCGTCGAATCAGACAGCATGATGCGCATGGATAATCGAATTTTTATAACGACCCTTATCCACGTACAAGGACGAGTAAACAAATTACCAAAACAAGTACTGAAAACGTGTACATATAAAAGACTTGAATCGGGAGCTTATCTGCAGCCTGGCTGAGTGAAATATCTCCACAATTTATGTTTGCAGTCCTTCAACTGTGAGCTGTCCTATTCCACAACGAATTGACCTGAGGCCAAGTGTGACTGGAAACGAATGAAGCTTATGAAATCCACGGCGACCACATGGGCTAGGATATACACTCACAGATCGCACAGAAACGAAATGGTTTCAACTATAATCTGAGATTCTGTGTTGGTCTGACTTTGTTGTCCCCAATGGAGGTAGCGACAACGGGAGATTCGGGGCTGGAGATAGAAATGATCTGGGACTTAAAATCAGATGCTGAATAGATTTGTTAGTCCAATAACACTAAGTAACAAAACTGGTACTAAAAAATGAACGTGGCTTGCCTTCACGGCAAGCCGTTTGTAAAATAAGGGAAAAATAACGGCAAACACAGCTATCACGATTAACCTGTAGCAGATAGAATAGAGAAAATGTGAATAAATTGTTTTCAACTTGCACAAATAACTACGCTGCAAAATCATACGAAAAATTACATTCGAATTCTACTGCTGCCGGTCGATTTCAGAGGGTGGGGACTTCAGCCAGAAAACCAACGTCACCCGGTCCGTTATTGTGTGATTCGTTGAGGCGTTGCATGATTTTCTACCACTGTGGTTCTATTCAGGGGTCGTGGATTTTGGGGACCACCTTTATGACATACTTCAGCAGGAATGTAGTGGAAAGAGCATGCCCCATGGTTGCTGGGGCTCAAAACAGGGAAAGAGCGAGGGACGGGCAACCAGGGTCCTGAAACTTTGAGTGACATAGAACTACATGGAATATCAATAAGTCAGGTTGTGGTAACGAGCCGGGCGAGAGCGAATTGCCTGAAAATCAGGGACTCGAACCTTTGACCCTTTTGGGGTAGCAGGTGCTTAATTCACTTAATTGCCGCCGTGTGCGGGAGGCATGCATCGAAAGTGGAAAAATTTTCAGCACAGTAGAAGTGACAAGGAAACTCACATTCCAAACGTTTGAATAATCTTGTGAACGTGTAATCAAATATCAGTTGGGATCCCGAGCGAAGTTCCAGTTCCGGATTTTTCGCCCCATTGGTAAACGCCTCCGTTTTCGATAACTGGTTTAACTGCTCCAAGATCACCTCAATACCTATTCGATTATCCAGTGTATTCAACAAGGACTTCCTGTGAAGAGTTGAACAAAGATGAGATGAAATGGAATGGGATAAAGTGTGCGCCCCATATGTTTCAAGACCAATCACGGGGAGTATTTCTGGAATGCTTTAGCTGAGAAGCCAGGCGGTAAAGGCGATAGTGAGGCAATAAAATGTAGACAGTAGCGTGTGCATATGAATCGTCAAAGAGTATATCATGCAAATAAGAATCGATCCGCTGAAGTAAAAACATACTAAGATAACTATTGGAGTGGTTAGCAAACAGTATCAACACACCCATTTCAATAGTAAAATCGGACTTAAGAATATTTCTTTCATTCGTGTGGTAAACAGGAAATAAAGTATACACAACGGACATCCGTAATTGTATTATTGAGTAATATTGTCACTTTATACTATATATATGCATATATATGTATATTGCACTGTGCAAAGGTCACCACACATGTAAGTTCGACTATTCTATATCTCCAAGCCATCGGCGATCCATCGGGATCCATGATACTTCTGTGAGCTTGGTACTATCCGGCTGCCAAACCTACATTGACAAAGTTCGGATGACTAGGTCTGAAATCTTGGGTGTCCCATCTCTCCATTCTTGTTCAACTTTGTCATGGACGAGGTGATGGAAGATGCTTTAGTAGGTCTCCGGGATGCAGGAATCGAACTGGGAAATTAAGGGAAGCTATGTGATCTATATTAGGCAGATGACGTCGTGTCTTTCCGAATCCGCACAAATGCACAACGTTCACCACAGAGACTTTCGATGCCCGTAGCTCGGTTTGGCATGTGCTTTGCACATTCAAAGTGCAAAGTGCTGTTACAGGACTGGACGACAGCAGCGCCGAACTTGATACTGGATGGAGAGGGAATAACGACTGTCGACTGTTTCACCTAAATTGGTAGCTGTGTCCAACGATGGTAGCTCGGGATTGGAGGTAAGTATGCGTATATCCAAGGCTCGTGCAGCTTACGCTGGACTAAAGCACTTGTGGCGCCGGCCTGAAAGGTCGTGTGTACTGCGCCGCAGTGCACTCAGTTCTGTTGTGCACTTGCGAGACATGGAGTATGCATGTCGGAGATGTTCGCCGCTTGGAGGTTTCCGACCACCGATGCCTACGTAGTATGGCTAGGATTGGGTGGAATGACCGGATGATTAATGTGCAGATCAGGAATCTAATACTAGGTGTTGGCTCTCAGAATATCTTACATCAGCGCATGAAACTTAGTAGACTACGCTGGTTGGGTCACGTGTTGCGTATGACGTGCCTTATTTTGTGTTCCTCCCAAGGAATAGAAGAAGCCATGTGGAGATGAGCAGATGACCTGGCAACCAGGGATGAGAATATGTACAGCGAACATAGTTAGAGTAGGAGTCTTACGTCTTCGTGGTTGGGATCCGAAAGACTCGTCAACTAGCTGGCTGGAGACACTGAAGATATGGTAGTGGACCATGAACAGTGGCGATCGTGTTGTCATTTTCTATCGAATCAGATTGATTGAAAACACGTGCGTTTGTACAGTTGGACTGTATTCGGTGTGTTGGCTAGTGCAAGGTCTTACCTTTTCCCACCTGTTTAGTTGTACTTCCTGTTCTCCTTGGATATTCACTCTTTCTATTGGAACACGTAACCCTGGTGAAAAGGCAGCGGTCAGTGAGGCTTGCCTTATTGTTTAACGCTGTGTGATAATGATGATGACCGGCGGTCAAGGTTAATCAGTTCTCAAAAAACCGAAAAACCTGAGAGCTCAAAACGATCAGATAATCAAGATCTGCAAGTTGACTACGATGCTTTTCCTTCATTTGAAATCTACTGGACAGATTTAGATACTGGCATTAATAGTGCTGGTTAACTCAACAAACGGAGGTGGACATGAGATCGCTCCTTGAATGGGGCTATCGATCTTGGTTCCCAGCTAGTTCAAGACGACCCGGTTATCGTGCTTATTTTACTATGACGTCTTCCATTACATGAATTATGAAAGATATTCAGCTTTAATGAATTCACTCCAAACACAAAGACCCCAACATTTGTACATGCATACAGGATGAAGGCAATGAGCGACACCACAGCCTTTACGGCTGACCGCATTAATGACGAGAACCGGAAACCATGAACAAGAGCTCCGAGTGTCAAGCAACTGCAAAAGATCTGATTAGGCGCAATGAGATTTGAATGTCTGATCTTTGTGGCGACTAATGCTTAACTTATTTCAAGTTGAGCAGTTCAAATCTGGATGAGATTCCATTCAAACCCTTCTACTTCTGTTTGGTCAAATCAATAATCGAACAACCCCGGTGGGAAATTCTCCGAAAGCAATTCAAGTGTTGCTAGATATGTTCATGTACTGTACTGTTAGGCCGTTACAAGCGTCAAGTTCATGTTCAAATCACAAAAACAATTCAGTGCTACCATGGTTTTTTATGGTGAGTTGAGCGATGATATCACATGGTGAATTAATTCATTATTCCAAGGGAGCCTTCGTCCAGATTGATTCTGTTTTATTGTCTTCACTACCTTCGAAATTAACCTGATCATAAGCGCGCTGGCTGTCAGGCAGTTTTTAGTCCCACAACACCAAACAAGATCACCGTTCCGGCTTTGGTTAGCACTAACACTAAGTCTTGGAGAATTACTACTACCAGTGTCATGAATCCTAGGAATTCACTCAGACACATGTGCGGTTTGTATTCAATAATCCTGGCTTAACGAAAATACCGAGAACGACCTCGTTCACCTTGTGAACTGTCGGTGCTTTCTTTAGGACAGAGTTTAATGCAAGACGGGCGGCGGTGTTGCAGCCCGTATCAGTACCGAATGGTACGGTAAGTGCAGCATTGCCTTTACACTATCCCGTAACGATGCTGACTGTGTGATGGTTAAGTGTCATCACACGATAATTAGTAGTCATCATCTTTTCATATATTTCGCTCATGGAAGAAGAATATCTTAGAGCTACTAGGGTCCATAATACAGGTGATAGGGAGAAACCGGTAACCATGACAGTAAAACTTGGAGTGGCATAAAGTGCATAAAACCCCAATAAGTTAGATGTGGTAACAAGTGGGTGATGGTGAATCGTCGTGTACCACTAAAATGACCAGCGGATTTGGGGTTTGAACTTCTGACTATTTTGGAGTGGCGCATGCCTACTCTACTTGATCATCGACGGTAACTCTTGGAGTGCCAGACACAACAGCTATATTTTGGGTGTTTTAGTCCACGAATTCAGGCGTGGATTCGAACCCCACTTTTGACGGCGAACAGTATACAGCTATGTCTTGTTTTGTACATGGTATTAATGTCCTAAAATGCTCTTATAACCGTCCTTGTACCACTACTATCTGACTGTTTATGTTCCCACTTGCTCATTAGTGGCTTTCGGCTTAACTGACCTGTCTTATCCCCACCAGAGGCGATGGAATTTTGGACATAATAATCACCATTCACTTCGATATTTTTCAATTACGACTGCATCCTACTGTTTCACCGAGAATCCTACTCTCTCGTTCCAGATAGACCTACCAGTTATTCCTGATCAACACACCATACATTTGTTAGAAGGAAACAGTCCAAAACTAAAAAAAACAAGCCTGTCTTGCACAAATACAAACCCGATTTCAAAGATCTCTCTGCATGGTGTCAACTTAGTTTTCCTTTGAATACGCCCTCGCTACACTAGACTTAGTCACAGATATGCTGAATGCAATTTTTGATCTAAGCTGTCCCATTGAGAGGGCATTCTAGGACAGCAGCAGAATAGTTTCAACTCTGCCTATATCCTTGAGACAACTGAAAGAAATTCCCCATAAACGTTATGTACTCCAAGTCGATCAAACAGGCGATAAAACGATGGAAATCGTCTTTTGATAATCAACTTTTTGGGCACTACTAAAAGCAAAACTCTTTGGCATAGTATCAGACTCCTGTGAGAACAACATTCGGTCGCTGATTTGCAGTGCAGGTGCCAAAAATTGTGAATACCGCATTCACTCACCCACCTTCTGACATTATGTCATCCCATGCAATGTCTGCTACCTCAGAAGTTGTATCCTTTTTTCAGAAGAAATATTCAAGCTTTTTCCACCCTCGAAAACATCCAGGTGGTCTGTTTTTAATTTTTCTTAAATTGGAGGGAAGTTCTCTTTTGCATATTACGACTGCGTTCGTCAATAAATCCTTTGTTACCGGTACTATCTCAACTCCATCGGAAATCGGTTGTTCCCATCCCCAAACACACAAACTCAAACAGTTTATCAAGACGACTTCGTCTCAGTTACTCTTTTCTGCTCTCAAATTAATTGAGCACGTTGTTCTCAGGCGTTCATGGTCATCCTTTATTAACCTTGGTGACCCAACTAAATTTATTTCTTAAAGTTTAAGTAAATCCATGAAATCAGACCCCTCGGTTCTCTTCTTCCCCCAAGCTTTGGCTTTTTGGATGTCCCGTTGCCGTACTATCATGGCTGGAAAATTACTTTTCCGACAAAATTCAACGAATGTTGTTACTTACCCAGTCCCCTAATTAACAATTCTGATGCTCTATAAGCAGCTGTTCTTTCGCATCATTTTTCCGCTATTCACTTCAGTAATTCGTCTATTGATCTATCTGCTCAACTTCGGCATGCGGAGGATTTCGTACTTTAAGAGTCAATTCCCAATCAGTCAAACTTCGCGCCTCTCTCTCTCTCGCTCTCTGAAAATCGCGAATTAATATTCAGCTCTGATCCTCGTAGCTCGGTCTCAATCGTGTTGCACCTAGATGTTCTGGGTGCACTTACACCCTTTCTAGCTCGCCTATCCCAAATGGACATTTCGTAATAGACGCCCTCCCCGCTCCCAGAGTCGAATCCGTAAAATAATTAGATGTTACAATTTGCACAAATATAATACCATGGTCCTCCTTCATATATTCGACTGCTGTCTGTTTCTTTCCAAATCCGTAGACTAAGACCGTCTGGCGCAAAGTAAACTGTCATTCCTTTTTTGTCCATCTATTTGTTTTCCTTACCTTACCTTATTGCTCTCTAATAGTTTTTTTCTGAGCCTACCCATAAAGGATTTTTACTTACTTTACCGAGATCTGTCTATCAATAGCTTTGTTTCTTTTATTCCCGTTGATTCTCTTGTTGGCAAAATTTGGTTTGCAAATCGAAGTCTGCGACAAATTTTTCATGAAAATTCTTGCAGATCATAACAATCCATCACATTACGGCCTGTCTATCTGCTATTCGCATGCATTCATGCGTTCAAAGTATCAACATTTATCACGATTTCGCCGTTGCACAGTTAGTTCGAATTTCGGCTAAGAAGGAATGAATCATAAAACAGCTGTGTCCAAACTTTCGTAACCGAACACGTTTCACCTAATGTCCACCCTTTATCTGCTTATAAGCCGACAGGGTTTGTTTCTTATCACCACTGATGACTGAGAAGCAAGTCGCTTAATTTACAGAAGTCTATCATACAATACAATACTGCTGATAATTCCACACAAGGATGAGACAGCTGAACACACTGCTTCCACGGTTTTCGGTGGTGAGCAGGACGTTAAAATCATACGATCAATCATGTGAAAACAAGTGATAAGAACATCATTAATCATTCCATATACGTAACGATGGCTGTTTCACCCCTTTGATGGAAACCGCCTTTCCTTGACTGGACAATCCAAAAATATACCTCCATAAAAAGCCTGAAGAAAATCATTTTATCTTTGGCAAGAGACCTTCAAAATTGACCGTGAGGTCCGTTCCATCTCCGGATATACTTGCTACGTAATCGCTAACACATTTGGTTCACCTTCACCTCGCGTGCCACCGTAACCGTCAAAGTAATACCATAAATTGTAACCTGTTCAATATGCTTAATGCAACCCCACCTATTTGCCAGTGCTGTGCATAAAACTCCACTAGGTTGATGTGTCTGGAATGGACTAGGACGAATTTTCGGAATATTTAAAGGCCATGTGACGAAACAGCGCGCTAGGCGGAGAGTCTCTAGGTAGGCATTCCCAACACTTATGAAATGTCATATGCGTTTGTTACTGGAAGATCTAACGGATCTGACTGGTGTTTTTAGCAGCCAGGAATACAGATAATTGGGACTTACTTTGCTACAAGAATATTGGTTACACAAGGACACTGAAGACTATACAACTGATATTGATCCTTGCCTGTTTCCAACATATCACCCAGTACATTGTTACAATCGTGGTGACGCGCTTACCTATGCCAACAATCACTAGTGTAATTTTCCCCGGATTGCGTTTGCTCGCTTCATAGTTCACAGTAGCACTTTTTGCTGGGATGTAAACCAAGACATCGGCTAGTGCCGTTCTGTGGTGACTTCTAATGGGCGTATGCATACATTTCTCCTGTTTGCCCATTTCACGAAACCGATGGTTCCTCTGAAACGTCCTCTGTAATTCTAAATTTTCCCAACTTAGCTCTTTGTATAGTCCGTCGTAATTTCAACAGGTTGGACGTTGAGTTCCTTACCGCTCTAGAGCTGCAGAGCACAGTTACCCTGAACACCAAGTCTGATTCTTAATTGGATCACAGTTTTGTGGATCATCCCATCCTGTTCCATACAGCTTGTCATTCACCTGAGAGCAACTCGGACTACTCAAATCCAGCAAACTTTCTCCTATTATTTACGGGAAGACACACCACTCCAAAAGACTTTTCGTAAGCGGACTCCGGAAAAATTGGTGAAACTTGAAGAAATGATCATAGGAATGGGCCTTACTATATTTTCCTGCTCGGATTTGTTGTTCATCCTGCGGTCATTAATCACGCCACTTCTTTGTTTCTCTCTTTTCCGCCCTGTTAAAACCGTACGCATTCCCGCGAGCAGTTTTCTATGCTTTCGTTCGAAGCAGCTATCTCAAAAAAGAATCGATGTACTCGATCAAGCAATTGTCCAGGTCAACTAAAACTGAGCTCAATGAGCCCAACGCCATGTACATTCATGAACTAGTGACAATCAAGCAAGAACAGTAGTGAGTTCTGAAAAGTTTTCAAACACCTATGTGAAAGTAAACCCAAACCCAAACAGATGCTGAGGGACTCAACCGAATTTTACCGGTGATTCGAAAACTACTTTAAGCTTTGCCGCTAACCACCACATGGAACCAACCAATCGTCTGTTCAGCCCAATGAATGTATACAAAGAACGGGGGCGTGCTCACTCCGGTAAGGCACGTGTTCCTGATAGGCTATCGCCGAGTGTGCCAAAATATTCTGTTGTCCCAGTCATGTTCATTCCCTTTAATCGCTGTTTAGCCCTTGGAAATATCCATGGAGTGTGACTTCAATTACTTCGGTTCTCAAAAAGGAGCCAAGTTCTTCCCTGTAGTTCATACTTGTGTTACAGATCCCCGCTGACAACGGAATTGGTCGGAATAATGCGCCCTTATTTTCAAATTATTTTTTCTAGTGCTCAGTAATTCATATGGTTTCATGGAAGCGCTTCCTCCAAGCTTACATACACAAAATGCGTTTTGCAAAGTTCTATCCTGCTACCATCCCGGTTTTCTAAATGGCTGTTCATAATGAGTGTCAACTATAATAGCCCCGGATCAACAAAAGCCAAACCGCCAGCTCATTCTCTTTTACAGGTAAGAGGAGGGGGGGAGAGAGTCGGTCCGTTACAGATGACTTTTGCATGAACCCTATACAGTCTTTTGTCGTACTGTTTTGTCATCAAAAAGGAATTATGTATTTGTTGCCTAGTCAAAAAAGAACCAAGGGAGACAGGTTATTTATCAATTTCTCTCGTCCATATTGGGTGATATTTGCATCCGTAAATAAATATAATTTGCATGTAATTCCGGAAACTTTATTAGATTGTGATTCACTAGAGTAACAACAAATGGCCGATGTATTTGATTACGTCTAATATTCCTAAGTGCTTGTGAGAAAAATCCTGATTTTCCACCTATAAACAGTCCACAAGATTAAGACCGTACCAAATATCATGAGTTTTCATCAAGCTGGGACCCTAATGGGCTCTTCAACAGAGTACCTACGTACATTACAAAAGCCCTGGATGAAATTCCACCGACGAGAACAATCACGAGCATGGATTGAGTATGATTGTGAATGATATAATGTCAATAATACAGCGTTGTTGGTAGATGTAATGCGCGAAGGTCTCGACTACCCTGGGTAGTCTTTCTCAAGGCAAATCTTGATTGCAAAACTTGCCTTGAGAAAGAGTACCCACGGTAGTCGAAACGTTAGCGCATTACATCCACCAACAACGCTTTGTTATTAACATTATATCATTCACAATTAAAACCAATACATGGCGCATCGATTTTTCGATACACTCCTTACATCATTTGGTCCTCATGGATTGGATAGTTAACCAACAACAAACATTTCAACCGTAGTACAACGACTTACCGATCGAAACCCGGCACATCATTCGAATTGAACACCACGCAGATACAAGTCAGCAGAGTGATCATCCCGCGTACCGCTATCTCCGATTCTTCGTTACCGACCGAGGTGGCTTCTGCGATTAGTATAGACAAATTGGCCCCTCGAGAGACTGACGTGCCACCACTACCACTGCCACCGGTCCCAACAACAGTTGATTGTTGTCTAACCCCATTGGATGGATCACTGGATGGTGGACTAAGAAATCGATTTACCGCGGCAGGACAATGCGCTAGCCAGGTGCAGAGCAGCTGAAGAACACCGATGCGACTTTGGGGATTGGTCGACTAAAGACGAAAATTCGTGCACGTTGGATACTTATGATCAGATGTGAGTCCGAGATGCGAAGCGATTCATCATGGATAAATACCATTCGATTCAATAATAGAAAACGTGAAGGGGGTGTACTCTACTGTTTCTTCGCAAGTAGTTTGCATCCACAAAGATTTGAACACCCAACCTGCACCAGGCCATTCGAGTCAGGCTACCACAATGACTGTCAGTAATCACGTGAATAAAGCCTCCGCATCCCAACTTTGCCGGTCAGCTCGGTGATAGATGGGAACTCACCTTCCCGTGAGACGTTAACACACGTCGGCTGTTGTGGACAGGTTCTAGAATTATTATTGCCGATTTCCCTTCATAGTGCTGTCGACCGTAATGGCCTTGGTCTACGGTTTGTTCATAGTATTGCTGCTCCAAGCTTATAATAAAAAACTCCAGGTAACCAATCACATCTGTGAATTCAACCAGTAAACATCGGTTGGTTCATGGTAGTATTCTGTCGTTGGGTTTTTAAATTTTGGTTTACTCTGAGAGGTGCCAGGTATTCAAGTATACTGGTGGATAGACAATACGATGCCTGCACGAAATATCCGAAGTCCGTTGGAGTGACTTCGTAAGTCAGCTGATAGAGCATACGCGAGATAACCAAGCATAGGAAATGTCCATGCATGATCTGGAATAAAGCCGAGTCCGCGACTTTTAACAAATGGATCCATTAAATCCTTGACGGGATTCCCGAATCTGCGGCGTCACATGATCTGGCACCCTCTGGTCACTGACTTTTGGGCGGAGTCATTTGCTACTCCTGAAGTGATCTACTCCTATAGTATACTACTGCACAGTAGAAAGCCCGGGTACAACTACAGTATGACGCTTAAAACAGCATAGACCAAAAAAATTGGCTTCTTAAACAATCTGGGATTTGAAATGTATCCCCGTCAATCAATAGTTGAGAATCGGGCGCTGTAGACTATCTCTATTAGCTTGATGCGGCTACATAGCTGGCTGCCTGTTAGACTTTTTCAACTGCAATCACGCAAAAACCATGTGTCACAACAGTGCGGAATAGGTGAGTGAAATAACCAAAGGCAGTATGGAGACAAACTATATTCAACAAAGTTGCTCGATAGGAGGCAAATTCCAAATTTCATCAAGTCGATCAGCAAAGATGACAATGACGACGATCACCATACTGATGTCGTCGGATTAGATTACTGATAAATTTTGCCCTGTCACTACTATATATATATATATATATATATATATATAGGTGTCGCCGATTGTGATGCATCCAAACATTTCCAGTGTTAATATGCTTAGGGCCCCAGTGCTTGCCAGATGTATAGATGCATCAGCAAATACCATGATCTCATTTACAAGTTTTCTTTGTTATACCTGTTTGTAGGCAGTAATAAGGCCAGCCAAACACGGGCGACTTTGGTTGTCCAGATAAACTTATCCGAGCGTGAAAAATGAAACCCTGCCGGAGAACGAAAATTTCGAGCGTTTTTCGAAGGATATTAGGACTTATTCTAGTTTAAATTCATAACTGATAACAAACTCGCTTGTCCAGCAAATGGACTTATTTTATCGAGTATTCTACCCACGATTGTGGCCGTGTTAGTGAAGCTAATTATTTGTTAGTTGGGGCGTTTCGCACGACTGGGGTCAAATAATCATGGTCGATCATGGAACCTAATTTGCATCAAAGTCAAGGTCACTTAAGAGCGCGGTGCCAATCGCTTATATTGTTACCGTGATAGTGAAGCAGCGAGTAAGAAACAGCTAGATGATTAGACCATGTGGAGGATAAGAAACTGGTCTTAGAACATCAGTCGGTTTCAAAACTTTTTGGTCATAATTTTCAAACTAAACAAGGCCACCAATTACATCATATTTAACGAATAAACCATGCCAACAGCATGTTTTCATGATGAGAATCAATCAGACCCAAGAGTGACCACAAAGTTACTTATATTCAGATTAAAATTTCATGACAGAAATTCTCTTCTGTAATCCTTTTCTATTTTATTACGTAAAGTTCATACACACTCACACCAGCTACACATGAATAATTTTTAAACGCTTCAACTTCCACTGGATATGCAACAAAAATTAATTGCATAATAAACCAGGGAATATAATTACCCCGTTCAGTAGTAGATGCTGAGCGTCACAGTCTAAGGACTCGTTGATTTTGTTGATGAATGAATGACATGTGTTGACCTGCAAAACACTTACAAAATGAACATCTCTACGAGGAAATTCCATGACAAAGTTGTTACGCTTACTAATTCCCGTCCGAATTGTTCACCCTCGCATAGACAAAATTAGAAAATCCTTACCAGTGGATCAAAAGCGAATCCACTCCGGACAGGGTGAATTTTGTCCATGTCCTAACGGAGATATTCCTTTCATCATAAATGAGCAGCCAGCGTGAAGGAACTCCTATGTCCGCAAGAAGCATCATGTTTCACCATACTGGAATTTGCTAAACGTTTTCCAGAGTAAGGTGGTTTCCATTTGGTCCGACATTTTTCGGATAAAAGTGCACTTGGGTGGTGGGTATGCTTCATACAAAATCATACCCCGGTCTGAATCTTGGTTCTACCCAGCATATGCTACATGTCGCATCGTGTTAATTGAAGGAGGGTATCTATCCAATGAATGCTGACTTCGGATTTATAGAGCTTCCAGGAGTATGAAGTAAAAGCAATTTCACTTTGGAGATGCTAGATGCTACATCAAAATGACCGAAATGTCACTGAACGATAGTGGTGAGGCCATCCGTAATCACGGTTTACTAATGCCGGAGTCCTAGCAACAATACAGGGGCAACAGTATTGTGAATTAATCTAGTCAGCGATGAAGTGGAGATCAGAAAGTGATGGGTCGGTCCATACGGCGAGTGAACGTTATACCCGAGATCCTTCGTAAGTCCAAGGTTACGGTCCCGGTGGATACCACCGTCGGCACAATCTCAAACTAACGCGTCAGTCAGTAGACCAAAATGCAGGCCAACTAAAAGAATGCCTATCAGCCTAAAAATTGGTACTCTCACGGAGCTCCTGGAAGGGATCAAAATCAAATAGTGAGTTCCCATTAAGGTGATTTTTGCTTTTTGAAAGTGATGAGAATGTCTTTCTTCAGTTTGCATGATTTATTCTATAGGACAATAATGGCCCGGTGATATACGGAAATGCCAAATAGTAAAACGTTTAGTATATACCTGGACGAGCCAAGTAAAACATTGCTGCAAAAGACTGACAGGAGCACCATCCGGATTAGAAGCTAGCATAACGCGCAGCAGTTCTTCTTTCATTTGGGGATTATCACGGATGCAATGAAGCAGAGCAACAGATGAGAACCAAGTAGATAAGGCATCGTTTGAAAAGAGACCACCGCATAGCAATTGTCCGTCCGTGATTGACGCATTATCTAAAAAAAATTAAAGATAAACGGATCAAACAAGTTTACATACACTTAGTGACTTAAATATATGCCCCACGCCGCATAACAATGCAAGAAACGCTTTGCTACCGATTAATTAAGGGAAACGTAGAAAAATAATATAAGGACTTTAGAAGCTCCATTCCATTCAGCTAGGAATTTCACCCTTCGTCGCCATGTTCCCATACGATTTTTTTCAAACATCCATATAAAGCAACTTCACGCCGAAAGTGCTTTCTGCACTCGAGAAAGTTTCCCAAAATCATCTAAGTATCCCCAGGGGAAAATTGACAGAGGCAAAGAGGGAACAGTGCATGCAGATGTGAATAAAAACTTTGCGGATAAGCCAAATGTTTGAATGAAATGTCAGCCCCCAATAGAGATTCACGTGTCAGTTAGTTCTGACTACTTAATAGGCCAATTGTGTGAACTCAAAATTGGATAAAAATTTCATAGTACCGTGCTACATTCAAAGCAACCTGATTTTGAATCACATCTTCAACGATCATTGGCTCCACTCAAATACCCTGCGATATCTACAGCCTGTTCTACGATATGGCAAATAGCAAGGAAGAGACTGTCATATTGCTTAACTTACATTCTAATGACTTTGGCAGCAATGTCATGACCACAGACGACTGTATTTCAGGATTCCCGGCCACATAGCACTGAAAACAGTAGAGGGCGGCAGCACGAACTGCCACAGCTTGCCGATCGTTCACCATGGAAACCAGAAGTACAGTAATCGCCGGCTGTGGAGGGTCAGAAGGGGCGATCACGTGAGCCAAAAACTGTTGATTTGCAGCACAGCCACGAATGGCATCAGCCACCGCATAGATTGCTTTGGTCAACACATCAGCCGGTACGCCATTGGCCATGATGATTCCACAAAGTGTAGCTAACAGACCGCAGTCGTGCATCAAGTTTTGACAAACACGAGTAACTTGATTTTTGTTCCGTGGCGATACGAGGATTCGTAGAATCTACTCCATTACGTGCAAAAGCCAGTGTCAAAAGAATGTCTCTTATGACAATGAGGACCAAGGTGCACAAACATCAAACAAATGAACAAAATCCAAAAAGAAATTCTAGTAAAAAATGGCTGCATTTTTCTACCGAATTCGTCCAATCGAAGTTGAAATGTTGGAGTACAAAATATCATCGGAAAGCATTTTTGCGATCAGCCTCAATTTATGGTAGAAAAATCCCACTAACGGCCGTTATGTTCAGCATGAAGATCAATCCAGGCAAAAGCATATAGTATATATGCTGTCTAAATCCAAAAAAAGGTTAACATAAGATAACCTTAGGTAAGGCGGGACTCCTCCTTAACGCCTATTCTCAAATAGCTCATCTCGTTACTAGGCCTGACCTTTTGGGGCTCGACGACATACAGCGTCAATCCAAAAATCCACGGAATACTACATTATTCTGCACAAACTTACGTACAAATCGTGCGGTGTCGCAATCACGACGAAGGATAAAAACACTAAGCGAGAACGACCAAAGAAAAGAAAACAACGTGTAGAGTTCCCCACAAATGCTAGTTCTTCTATCCTGTATCTCCGCGTAATAAGTGATCCAGCAAGATTCACAATTCCTCCTTGGCCTTGCTACTGCCCAGCAAGGCTATTTGAGATTTTCGAAAACCGAATAAAAGAATGTGACAGACCGTTCGATTAACAAGCTCTTTAAACGGGGCTAAATATCCTGGGTGATCAGTGCACCGCTCTAAAGACGCCAGGAAACATTCAGTCGCATGCTTGGTGCGACTCGTGTTTGGTCTGGAATCACAGTTTAAGAAACACGCCAAACTTAGACTCACTGTGAAAACGCCTACCAATATTACGAAGAAAACCATGTTCAAACACGGGCAGCCATCGCTTCTTCTTACAGAAGCCTACAGCAGACAGAACTTACACATCAACATTACCATCGTTTAGCGCTAAACAGTAAGGCAAGCCTCACTGACCACTGCCTTTTCCCCAGTGTCACCTGTTTTCTTTGAAAGAGTGGATATCCAAGGCGAACAGGGAGTGGACCTACACAGGTGGGAAAAGATAAGAACGCTGCAGTAGCCAGCACACCGAACACGGTCTAACTGTACAAACGCACGTGTTTTTAATCATTCTGATTCGATAGAAATAGACAACACGATCACCACCGTTCGCGATTCACTGTCAGTTCTTCAGTGTCTCCAGCCAGCTAGTTCACGGGTCTTTCGGGCACCAACCACGAACACTTAGGACAACTAATTTGCCTATGTTCGCTGTCCATTTTCTCATTCCACGTTCCCACGTCACCTGATCATCTCCACATGGCCGCCTTTCTTCCACTCCTTAGGAAGAACGCAAAA
>LUCM01003142.1:2917-17708 GCA_008360955.1 Fasciolopsis buskii | reverse complement strand
GTCCACTCCCTGTTCCCCTTGGATATTCACTTTTTTATATAAACGTGTAACTCTGGGGAAAGGCAGCGGTCAGTGAGGCTTGCCTTGCGGTTTAACGCTGAACGATGATGATGATGATGATGATGATGATGATGATGATGACTTGTTCTCAACACGGTGGCCAAACAATGAAGAAATCCGCAGGAGCTCCAAAGAATCGGAAGCGCCAAAGACCATCATAACTTTCTTTTCGGCAAACAAATGTTTTACTCTAACTAGCTGAATTCACTCTCTTATATCGGATGTATACCTGGCTCCAGCTCCCGAACAAATGCAACTTTAACGAAAAGGTTTTCATAGGAACCGTAGGCGCAATTACACTTTCATCTCAAACATTTGAGTAAGAAATTTGTGAGGCGATTTTGCTCGCAGTATGAGTTTACAATTTTCTGCTTCTTCAGTACACACGACCTTTTAGTCAACTGCAAACGAACAATAGTCTAGGATGAACATCTCTGGCTTGGGTCACTGTGGTCCTCGGTCAATGGCAGCTTATGAATACCTGCTAAGTAATTTTAATCAACCTATAAGACTGAAAACAAATTGCGTCCGGAAGCTAGCATTTTTCTAGTGGCGGATAGATGCAAGTCGAGTATAAGTGTAAACCATATGCGGAAATAAGATACTACTAACCTGCATGGCAAGTTGTACGTTGACAACTTTTTGTGCCGACCATTTCAGTTCAACAGATGTATCGTTGAGACGAAGATCCAATAACGGTAGTAACAGGCGTTTTATAAAATTGTTCTCCTTGAACAGTATCTGATTTGGCGGATTTGATTCTAATAGCTGGCAGATCAAACATAGACAGTCTTCTACGACTACACCACCATCGGTCATTCCTTCCGAGTGAATGATTGACGAAATTCGTTCGAATATATTTTCGAATGCCACTATTTTCTGAATAGTCGTATGGCCTTTCGTAAGTTCCAACAGCAGTAGCAATGCCTGAAAGCAATAATGAAGCCAATAAGAACAAGAGCGATAAACCAATCTAAAGACAATAAACAATCAAAAAAGCAGATGAGGAAATCGCGTGGTTCACTATTACTAGGAAGTATCACTAAATTTACTAAACCCTTGCGGCACACAGTTGTACTTTTAAGTAAATTACTCACATCGTTACGAAGTGCCTCCCGAGGATCGGATAGTAAATCCACTAGCTTTGAAATTGCTCTAGGGCACTGCAAGATCACGTTTTGAGTATCCTTCGGCTGGTTGACCAGCAGGACAGTGAGTAAGCGCAGCGCATTTCGGCGTAAGTGGTGCTCATATGCCTGAGTGGAAACAATCCAAAACAGAATGAAAAAACAGGGCTGGTTAATGGGTTCATCAAATAAACAGTAGAAAAGTGAAATATTCATAAAGCAGTTGACGTCAGAAGCAAACCAAACTTCCGCGCAAGTCCGAGCGCAGGTCGAGTGCCTTGACATAGGAAACTTACCAAATGATGAATATAGCCGCTACATGAAGGCAAACGGGACGTGTGTCAGTCCTATATGGTATATTAATTTAGAACAGATTACGCGTCGCATTAAGTTTCTCACCGTGGGTGAAAGCGCAAATTTATACTGTTAATTTTGCTCGAAAAGGCTAGAAACTACGAAATCCAGAGACTCACGAAAAATAAAATTGCGAAAAGGCATACCCAGCAATAATTTCGATATTTTCCAAATAAACTATGCTACACAAGAGATGGGGGCGTCAAATGTGATACAGTAAACCTGCAGCTATGAGGGACGCAGTAACATGACATAATCATCAAACATTAATGACCCCACATCATCAACATCATCATCATTGTTCAGCGTTAAACAGTAAGGCAAGCCTCACTGACCACTGCCTTTTCCCCAGTGTCACCTGTTTTCTTTGAAAGAGTGGATATCCAAGGCGAACAGGGAGTGGACCTACACAGGTGGGAAAAGATAAGAACGCTGCAGTAGCCAGCACACCGAACACGGTCTAACTGTACAAAACACACGTGTGTTTTAATTCATTCTGATTCGATAGAAACAGACAACAACGAATCAACCACACTGTTCATGGTCCACTACATATCTTCAGTGGTCTCCAGCCACTAGTTCAGCGTCTTTCGGTCACCAACCACGAACACCTTAGGACAACTAATTTGCCTATGTTCGCTGTCCATTCTCTCAATTCCAGAACGTTCCCTACGTCCACCTGATCAATCTCCACCTGGCCGCTTTCTTCCCACTCCTTAGGGAGAACGCCCAAATAAGGGCTTACATGTGGTAGACGAAGTGTTCACCATACAACAACACGTGACCCAACCCCAACCAGCGCAGTCTAACTAAGCTTCACACACGAGATAACGTATTCTCAGAACTGGCACCTAATACTACAGTCCTCATTTCACATTAATTCTACCCCGTCATTCCATCCATCCTAGCCATACTACGTAGACAGACGTAAAAAAATGACGGCTAATCGAGTTTCCGGCCAACGTCCACGGCCATTAAACTGAAGTAAAAATCGCACCAGAACCTAACGCATAGTTCGATTCGACCTACAATCCTGGACGGAACAGCGCCAATCGTATCTTATTGCGATATCGCCAATCTGACTTAGATTGTGTCGATTTGGAGCGCCACGTCGCTGTGCGATGCGAACCTTGTCGGGAGTTCGTTAGAGACAGAAATAAATGAATGTGCGCACAAAATTGGAGAAATCTTTTCTTGTTATCTGTTCTCTGGGCGGACAGGGCGCAGCTCCCAATTAAACAACCTCCCGATGCACTCAGCTTTCCAACGTGCAATAACATCAACTGCCACCACTACAATGTCATAGCCTTTGCACTTCCGAATAAGAGTGGACATGTTCGTCATAAAAATCGAATTTTGCATGTCAGCGCTGCTTGTGCAGATGACAACTATCCTTCCGGAGGTCAATCGATACCTGGAACCCCGCGGCTATTGGTATCAGCTATGAACAGAAACTAAACAACGAACTAAGTACCCCGACGAGCATCAATGTAGACGATCAGTGGGATGAAATCAGACAAACGGTCGATTTGGCAGCAGGTTTCGCCTTAGGTCCTAGCGTTCATCAAAATCAATGGATCTCACAAGGGTCGTTGGGGCTAATGGAAAAAATGCGCCAGCTCCGCAACTGCAAGGTGAATAAGATGCGTTGACAGCCGGAGCATCAATTGACGATAAGTCTTCAGAAAGACCGTGAAAACTGGTGGGTAAAGATAGCAGAAGAGATGGACTTAGCAGCCGCTTCAGGTGCCAGTCGAAGACTGTTTAAGCTTATACGGAAACCGCGGGCGGGCGAAGACTTTGTTAGTGGAAGTCGTGGGTGGCGATAGGAAGGGATGACGCATCCATGGTAAACAACAAAGGCCGAACAGTTGGGCTAGATCAAATTAGCTGGCCGCATGCTAACATATTTAAGCCGACATATGCAACTGCGAATCCTTGGAATGTCTCCTGACCATCAACGAGAGTTGAAGCAGAGTTGATATTCGACTTCTGAAGGGGGGAAAAGCAACCAGTCCCGGCAAACTTACCCGGGTCAAGAAACCCTAATAAAAGCTATCACCTCCTTGCTTCGTGATGTTTGGAACAACAAGCGTACATCGTTATCGTGGTGAGTCACCGATTGTACTCATTTTCAAGAAGGGCACACGGTGTGACTGTGGCAATCATCGTGGGATTAGTTTAATTTCGATAGTTAAAAAGGTGTTATCTACGATAATGCTGCGCCGTTTGACACCGAGAGAGAAAGAGCAACATCCGCGGACAGCAGGCCGGATTGCATCCAGGTCGAGGGTATTTACTCTTCGGTGGTTACTCGGAACGCGCCACACATCGTCGGCCAACGATCGTAGTCTTTCTGGAAATGAAAGTAGCGTTCAACTCAGTGGATCAGACGGCGCTGTTCAATGCTCTCCATCTGAAGATTATGCCAATGAAATTCATGAACTTATTGCTAGTATTGTACTAGCATACCTGTGGTCGAGTGAGAGCATATGGTGAACTATCAAGTTCATTCAACACGACTAGCGGCGTTCGACAAGGGTGTCCCATCTCTCCGTTCATGTTCCGTTTCGTCGTGAACGAGATAATGGGAGATGATTTAGGTTTCCAGGATAGGGGAATCGAACTGGGGAATGGTGAGAAGTTATGATCCAGATTACGAAGATGACATTGTTTTTTCGAAACCAAGGACCATGCACAACGCGCACTAGATAGACTTTCGATGTCCGTAGCTGGGTTTGGGATGTGATTTGCACCTCCAGAGTGCAAAGTGCTGTTATGGGAATAGACGAAAAGTAGTCCCCAAGTTGACGCTCGATGGAGAAGCACTAACGATTGTGGAGCGTTTCACTTACCTTCGTAGTTGGGTGTCGAATGATCGTAGCTCGGTAGTGTATGTGAGAATGCGTATATCGAAGGCTCGAGCGGCTTAAATTCGGACTGAAGCACTTGTGGCGTCGGTCTGATGTTTCACTGAAGTTGAAGGGTCGTGTGTACTGTGCCACAGTGCGCACAGTTCTGTTGTACGGTTGCGAGACATGAAGTATGCGTGTCGGAGATGGCCACCGCTTGGAGGTTTTCGACCACTGATGCCTACGTAGTATGGCTAGGATTGGGTGGAGTGACCGGGAAAGTAATGTGGAGATGAGGACTGTAGTATTAAGCGCCAGCTTTGAGAATACCTTACCTCGGTGTGTGAAGCTTAGTAGACTACGCTAGTTGGGGTTGGGTCACGTGTTGTGTATGATGAACACTCGTCTGCTACATGTAGCCCTATTTTGCGTTCTTCCCATGGAGCGGAAGAAAGGCAGCCATGTGGAGATGAGCAGGTGACGTGGGAACATGGAATGAAAAAAGGACAATGAACATAGGCAAAGTAGTTGTCTTGCGTCTTCATGGTTGGTACCCGAAAGACCCGTGAAGCAGCAGGCTGGAGACAGGTGGATTAACAACTCAGGCGTGCTACAGACTGCTGTTCTTTCACCGTTTCTTTTCTCTACTTACATCAGCGGCTCATCAACCAGCTCACCGTGTCATCTGTTTAAGTAGGCTGATGATGTTACCCTCTCTCAAGCCGTTTCGAACAACGATTATCTTCAAAGCTTTTCCAACAACCTACCTTCCGTTTACGATTTCTCTGCACGAATTGGTTTCAATCTCAACACATCGAAATGCTTCGAATGTCTGTTCTGTCTCCCTCGGTCGGCCTACCCATCCGAAACATCTTCCATCAACTCAAAAACCTACCAGGGTGAAATATCCAGGAGTTACTATTGATAAAAATCTAAAGTGGACTGCTCACATTTCTACCTGTGCAAAGAGTCTCCGACGATTATCATTTCAAATCAGGAAGCTTCGGCACTGCAATGTGAAACAGCACCATCTCCCGATTTGTGTACCAATGAGTATTTCCAATCCTTCTTTACTGTTCTCCTGTTATATATCCAGGTTTACTTAAAAAAGACTGAAATTCTTTGCCGGGGATTATCCATTATCAGTCATGTGTCCTCCATGCCACTAACTGATTTGTCCCTTAATCTATGTGACCCACACTTATCAACATGTGAGAAATTTGCACACAAAATTCCTTCTGATCCCAAACATCCTCTGCACAACGATCTTTCAAATTGTCATTCACCTATTTCTACATGATCCGCTGTTCGTTCAATACTCTCTAGAATTAATATCTAGGGGAACTCCATTGTCCCAGATTTAGTACAAATTTTGACAAACCGTGACCGAGTTTCAGCCGAATTCCTGAACAACCTGGCATAATGTGGCATGATTATGCTTGGATGAGTTCATTTATGCCTTTTTAAGAGGCGATGGGTGTATTTTTATTTTATTTATTTACTTTTGCACCTCACATTTTTAACTGAAATGCGACGTTAATTATTGTACGCAAAAGTCTATACAATATAATACATAAAAGTGGCGATCGTGTTATCATTTTCTATCGAATCAGAATGATTGAAAACATGTGCTCGCACAGTTAGACTGTTCGGTGTGCTGGCTACTGCAGCGTTCCTGTATTTTCCCACCTGTGTAGGTCCACTCCCTGTTCGCCTTGGATATTCGCTCTTTCTATAGAAACACGTGACGCTGGGGAAAAGGCAGTGGTCAGTGAGGCTCGCCTTACTGTTTATCGCTGAACGATAACGATAATGATGGTGATGCTGCTGCGTTCACCCGCTGCTTGAGCTATTTCGTGTCCTTAAGTGTGAAGGAAATATAATGAAGAGATATAATGCGCAGCTGGCTGAATTAGTCTACTCGAACCCTGAATTCTTCTTTCACTGACGCAGCAGACATCAACTGAATGTGCACTCAGTATCGGAGCTAAACAGGCCTGTAACAAATCCAATTCATTTTATCATCTTGTTCTAGAAAGTCACTATCCTTAAGCAGTGAAAAACAAGTAACATAGATTTTGTGCTTTGGTTTTTTCTTTGCACCTTGGTAACAGCAAAATAATACTCAATGCTACACGGTAGATATATGCTAACTATTTGCCTTCTTTGCAGTTCAAGACAACAGTCTAAACGATAGTGAATTGGCTTGATACAGTTCAGGTGGTTAGGGCATGGTACATACATTTGACGTCAGTGAACATGCGAATTTGCACAGCTAGGTGAAGGTAGTTTAAAAAAAACCACGTGATATATCGAAATATTAAGATGTATAATAAGGAAGCGAGCTTTATTTTTGGAATTTGCACCAGGGCTTTCGACCGAGTTCCGTTACGTACTTCTTATAGTGCCCATTGTATTTTTTCAGCGACGTGGATCGTCTGGCTATTTTGTTGGTTGCATTCATGCAATCAACGCATAATTGGTCCCTAACGAAGTCAGTGCTGTTCGGGTATGATCTGAATTGACACAACAGTCGTGCGGGAAATCTCGCTCTGTAAAATAAGTTGAAGCAAAATGAGTAACCCCCATCGTCCCAAGACGGAGCGTGAATCAACATACGGGTTTTTTTATGCTGATTACAGTGGAGGGTAGCAATCGGATTCTTTATTGAACGTTTAGTGTCATTGCCATAAGAGGGACGTCAGCTCGTGGTTCCCCATACTAATGGGAACCGTCGAAAACCGTGGGCTTGAAGGTTCCTGTCAATGGGCAAGGCTAATCAATACCTGCTCGTCGGTGGTATTTCAGTAGTGTTATAAATCATGGCTATAGCCGTCACCCGGATTCTTGCAATAACCTGCCTGTAGCAAGACTTTAATTGATTCCACAAATTCCAGAATAACAGTTTCGGATTATTTCAATCAGATCGCAATAACAGGAGACCATCGGCAACCATATTGCAAAGCGCTTATGATAAACAAACGGGGTAAAACGCCTATAGGCCGAACTATCAAACTGACACTCTCCATAATCTCGGCACAACGGCTTACGTCGACAAACTCCAAAACCAATTGGACATTTTCAGGTTGTTTGATGAAAATCTCCGTGAACTGGGCTCCAAGATCCGTGGGGACGTTTATCAGATCGTGAGGCTCTATTGATTAACTCAAGGGAGGAATTGGATTTACCTCCATCAGAATCATTGTCATTCATGGCAAAGTAAAGCGCTTCTAAGGAGTAGCACACGGAATCCGAATCTTCTCTGTTGCAAATTGATCACTGCTTTAGTATTCCAATTATACTCACCGGTCATTCTTTAATGTTTCTATAAAAACTGGCATGGCGTGTGTTCCTACATCCAAGCGATATTTCTGAAATAAGACAGTAACCAACAAAGTAACCATGCACTTTTGACAAGGCCTTTAGTGTGCGCAAAGTGTCTCTGCGGTCCTCTATACGTGTAGCTGACTGAAAGCGATCCACGAGTTTGTCCACCTGAAAATGATATGCCAACTTAACGTCTTACTATGTCGGCACCAGACGTCTCCTCCGACTCTGAACCAGAAGAAAGATATTTACGCAGAATGTCCATGGCACACGAGGTTCGCACGACGTAGCACCTGGCGCTACTAATAACACCCCGTCCTACTTGTGTTCGTCAGCTGACTCGCGCGTTGTCCGGTTCAGGCTAGTTCAGTTCAAGTTCCCCACCATTCTTTCGGGTTCACAACATTAACACACCCGAGATTCTTTCAATGATATGCCCTTACCAAGGCGCCTGCCGCTTCCGGATGGAGTCGCAAGAAACAATCGCCCAGAAGAACAACACGCCTTTCAGATTATCTCCAGTTCCAGTCCCAGTAAGACTGTATGGAAAGATGCCTTTCGGTCCAGCATGTCAGCGTGTACAACACGAAGATTTGGCTTCCACCCACACCACCTACCAGATCGCTATAAAATCGACTGTCAACCGCAGCTAGTAATATTGCGTGAATTTTTGTTTCCGACTGATTCTTCATTATGAGTTCGTCGCGGATTCATTGATGTTAAACGATCGACTGCCCTGAGACGGTTCTCCCATTACGTTTACTTTGCCTTAATCGTTTTGATCACCTCTATGTGATTACAACACTGACAACCGAGAAACTTGACCGGCACCGCGAACGACGGTCAGGAGGGATAGGAGGCTAAGAACACATGACAATGGCGTGCGAAAGAGGCTTACTTGTGCAATGCGCGAATGGCAACCATGCTTGGCAGTTCGGTTGAGCGACTGGTGTAGAAGTACTGGTACTTCCTCCGCCAAGTAGTTTGCTTCGGTATATTTCGGTCTATTTCAGGATGATTTCTTGGGGCAGATGTGACCTTGAGATTCTAACGGGCATTTTGAATCCTTCCAGTGGTTTTGGCAGGAAATTTAATCCATCTGTCCGAGGTTTACCGGGAGTACTTCGAAATTTTCCGTAGAGCAGACAAAGACAGGCAGTTGCTGATCCTGTTGTCACTGAGGCCTCTTCCGATGAAATCCATGATGGGTCTAGGAAATTTTGGCTTACGTCACGTTCCTAGGGCCGGCCGGAATCCGCCCAGCGGTATTTTGGCCAACTGCCTAGATGCTTGCAAAGGCACTAGCAGAACTGCTCAAAGATCTCCCCAGCAGGCCATACCCACATGTGAATTTAAACGGTAGAATTTGGGCCAATTCAAAACAGTAAGAATAAAGACGAAGCCGCCACCTACCCCTCAGTAAGTTTCTTATTGGTGGTGCAGGAGGTCGTGGAAAAGACGCTTCCAAGTGAGATCATTGGGCACTCGAAAGATGCTGAATTGAGTGCTTTTGGGTGGGAGTTTAGAAGGGTGAGTTCTTGCCCCCGTTATCTACTGAATCTTTACGAAGATAATGGGAAAAGACCATCGAGAGGGAGTACATCAGTGCCTCTTGAACTCTTGTATTCCACCGGATAACCCGTTCCGCAGATCTTCTCTCAGAAACTTCAAGGGTGGAAAGTCTCACTGGTTCCTTGGGCAGTTGAGAGTGTATATTTAGGGAATCGGCTCATTTCTAAAGGCGAACAGCATCATGTCCATCTTGGAAAATATGACAGGCTGAATCAATCATACGCCAAGGCAGGTCCGATATTGGTCCTAGTTCATATCCCCGACCTCGCAGTGATTATTGGATCGGTATGATTCGAATTCGCGGAGGACATACGCATTATGGATTAATTGGGTTCAGGTCAGGCGCGGTAGGGCTTAGGGATGATCCAGCGTCGGATGATATAATGTGGCAAAGTAGCAGAGTGGTCCTTGCAAGAAATAGCAATAGGAAATCATTTTGTCGGAATTCATGAAACCGCCGGGGTTCACTCGGCAATGTCCCTGTAGACTACGCACGTTCCGTCTTGCTTGACAGTACGTCCGTTACCATTCACAGTATGAATTTGATATTACTGCCTGGGGGCCGCAAAAAGGAAATGCTTTGTTCTGCACTTTGACATTTGCTTTCGTTTTGAGTCTTTGTGTCCCAAAACATATGACTGGATTGCGGTCCCAGCGTACCCCCTATCGGTTTCTGAATTATCAGTCGATGGAATAGAAAAGAGCTGAATATAAGAACGGATGCGTGCAATGGACTGCGCATGCTGCGGTACCGAATACGCATCAATATGACAAGACTTGAGGCTACAGCCCGCTAAAGAAAACATAGAGCAAGAAGCGCGAATCGAAAGCAAAGATCGTGAAAGTAATGCACGGGCGAGATCTCGTGCGTGACAAAGTAAATGTAACGGAAGTGAGAACTTGATATTAAGTATCATTGTACATCTGGGAGAAATTAATGTCAAAAGTAACTGATTTCCCATGATAGATCAATACCACGGCAAGAACCTCCGGCCACGATGCCGGCTCAGTTTTGTGTAAATCAGTAAAACCTTTTCAGGTGATTGCATGTGAACCTTCCGTAGAACATTGGAGGATGTAACCTCTAAAGTCCAGGACCCGAAGGATGGCCGAGTGTGATTCAGATTCGTTGTCAATGACATTTGAGAGGATTGTGATCCAGATAGCAGCATGAAGGTGCAGCGCAGAGATGTATCGTTGGCGCGAAGATGCAAGCACGAGAAGTAACCGTATATGGTTAGGCGATCGTGTTTGTCTCGGTAACTAATCTGCGCTGGGAAAATGACATTCAGGCTGGAAAGTTTATCCAAAGTTTATCCAAAGCCTGTGTGGCAGTGTGTTGAAGAATTAAACGTGCAGCAGCAGGATCTTTTGGGAACTTTGGGCTTAATGGGCTGCTAACTTGAATGCGAGATGAAAGCCAAATTCGAAGCCCTAGCAAGCAGAGGTAGTCGCAGACCATGCCTTGGGATGGACGTGAAAATAGTGCAGGGTTAGTACCACATCCCGAGCTGTGTTGAGTACATGGTCATCAGCATATGCGATTTTGAGTAGGTCAGTGCAGACTATGTCTACTCGTTCGAGTTAATCAACCTTAAGGGCCTTATCGTGAAAAAACTCACGTAAAAAGGGAAATTGGGAAGGTTGTTATGGCAATTCAAACACCGCTTCAGCAAGGATAAATGCGTGCGATCGCGTCGAACATTGTCGGGCAATAATGTATGGGCTTGATGTTGCATCTGCCACACAACCCGATTCGTCTTCGGTTTCACCGGTGCCGCAGTGAATTGAGACTTACAGCCTCAATGCCTGAGTTGCTGTAGGCAATAAAGTTCGGTTCTTGGTCGGCAAACAGGAAGAAATAACGACCTACGCAGCTTAGTAAAATGTTCGATAGAGCGATCTCTCGCCAGCTGTTCCCCTTCGTATGCACCTTGCCAGGTTTCCGTGGAACTAAAGCTACTGGTCCCCAAATGCTGGAAGCTAGATTTGTAGGACCACGCCGGCAGCACCATCTAATCCTTTAATCACCAGACAAAGCGTAGCAGACAAGCTCTTGTGGATCAGATGCGTGGTCCCAGCTAATGGTTTCCTGATTTCTGAAAAGGGTACCCTTGTGGAATCCGTAATTGTTAGCTTTTGTGGATTAACATGCTCTTACATATATACTGGTATATTTCTTGCCCGCAATGCATGGCCGCTTAAGTATTCCAAAAATGTGTTCAAGTACCTCTCTAATTATCAGACAACCTTTGTAGAACTGCAAAGGACTATGTTGAAAATCCGCTTGTTCATTCGGCAACCACGCAAATCGGAGAGAACCACAGCACATTTATCAATTTGCAGGGAACACTCACATACTCTGTCAGTTACTTGGCTTGTAAATTTCTCCCTTCTCCGGGAGGCGCCGCTCCGTTTTTGTCTCGAGTCGTCACGTGACCTACTGTTTACGCTTGATAAACATTCACCTTTGGAGCTCGTTTTACTACTGCATGGACCACGCATTTGACGTTTGTATTTTTGCATCGTTTGCTGATAGTGTCATTTCGTGTATTAGGAACTTTCTGATCAGAATTGTTCTGGTTTTGGCTAAGCACCAATCAAATACTGAGTTGCAAAACCGCGTAGAATGTCCGAGCCTGTGAGAGGGATAAACGGACCACTGGCACATTTTGTCGAAATCACACTTTGCGAATTGCAACCTGCCCAGCAATAAGTGGCTACATTAAGCCGTAACCGGTGGTCTTCTAACGGCGAACAACCACTGGATTGATCCGTTTCGGTGTTTTCGTCAGTAAGGTGAAGTTGGAAAATAGTTATGGGAATTCCAAGCATTGATGATTATTCAGCCTCCACCTTTTTCCCTATCAGACTTCAATCAGGCTCCACCATAAAAAAAACAAAAATGCAAATCACCTTCTCCCACTAAAATATGTGCCCTCTCACCCCTCGCTATTTTCTATGGTGTGCATAGCTCGGTGGCAAGAAAGTGGTAACCGTATTGAAAGTCCCAACCTCTTCACAGTTCGAAAGATGGCACATCCAAAGAACATCAGTATCTGTGACGGCCACGCCCGCCAGAGGTGTCGAAAATACTCAGGAAATGCAACCAGGGTTACATACATTCTCCTAGGCCGAAATACTGCACCACATCTCCATTCTTCCTCAAATCCTCTCAAACACCTTCTCGGAGCTTTTTTGCCCCTTGTTATCCCCCATGTTCATTCTTTCCTTTTCAGAAAGAAACCCAGTCAGTGTGACATCCAGTCCTTCTGGATTACCCTGTTCACAGCAGCGCCCACAAAAGCCATGCTACTTTACGGCACCCAGCAAGCAGTAATAACTTTCGTGACCTTATGCCTTCTGAGACTAATCACGTTACCCAGAAACGATGTGATGCCCCTCATGAGACCATCTGTGTGGCTGACTCCAGCTCCACTTTTACAGCAGATCTAGACAGCTTCTCTTCTTTTCCCGTCGACGACTGCGGTTAGCCTGCCCAGCAGAAAGAAACTCCGGAACCGATTATGCTGCGAAATCGCCAAACTTCAGAACGACCACTTTAGAACCAGAGACTTCTCTTTGTTTTTGGAAATCAATCGCTTTTGAAGAATTTAAAAACTGTTATCTACTCCCATAGTAATCATTATTGGCAGCTTGCACTTAACCAGTCCAACTTACAAACAGCTCTGCCAAAACAGGAATCCACCATACCACGCTGTCGGCCATTCATATCCAACACATTAACATCAGAAAAGCGTACTCATGACCTTCAAGAAATCGCTAAGGTATAAGACCTTATCCCTGATAACCGACAGTAAAGTTCGGCTTGGTGTCCACCCTGCGTGACATCGGAAACATTGGCAACGTTTTGTTTTTCACCAAAATATAGCCCTGCTTCCGATAAAAGCATCGTCAGGTGCCAAACTGGACTAGTCCGTTACCTCCAGCTACCTCCACTCTAGGTGGGACCATATTTCAATTCTACCGCTTTGCCAAATGCGGCGAGTTTCCCTCGTAGTGGAAAAGTCGGTCATAATCTCATACACAAGAATAACATACGACGTGAGCTGGCCAATCGCCCCCATTCTAAATATATCCAGAATCATGCGGAAGTTGTTTGAAGAGCAGCTCATGATCTGCCTTACAGGCCACAAGCTCATCAACATAGGCCAACATGGTTTAGACGAAAAAATTATGTGTACTGCGTTTGACTGACCACCTAAATGCAAACACAACGGCCATAAAAGCCGGAAAGTGGGTGATGACAGTCTGCTTGGACATGCCAGAATATTTGACAAAGCACTCCAACGTAGGCTGATGAACAAGATCAAGTCCTATGGGAAAACCGACTCTATAATCTCTTGGTTGGTGTCATAACTTTCACTCCGAATTCAAGTGCCATTGGTGCAGGGTTACACCTCAGACACCAGGCCAGTAACTAGTGCATCACTCTAGGGCAGTGCACTTGCATAACTAATATTTCTCTTCTAAGTTCATGGTATCTTCAACTTTATAGCAAAAGAGGTCTCTTTCCTGTTCGCCGATGACAGCCAAATCATTTGCATCTCTCAGAATGATGCTCTAAGTTCTACTATTTCCCACACAACCCAACAACAAATATAAAAATAATACATATTTCTCGATTTACGAGAGGCATGCACAAGGCAAGATCAAATTCTTACAAAGATGGTGAAGAGGAAATGCGAACAACAGAAATCGAAAGGGATATCGAGGTGCGAGCAACCTTGAGTTATTGGAGAACATGGAAAATGAAACAAGATGATGCAAAGCAATGGGGAAGTGCAAGTATGTCAGTGGAAAGCAAAGAGTAGAAGGCTAATTTTTCAAGACCAAATGGAGCTTCCTGGGACCGTTTACGAGTAGCGGACTACGAGCAATTTCGCGTTTAAGTGCATTAAATGTGCTCATCGCTGGCGGTGACCACGACCGGAGTTCAACTGCGGATGCCGAGATGTGGCCCGAGTCCCCGAACATCAAGAGCGTTACGTAATGAGCGGACAAGTTGGGATGAAGAGTTTACAAGCAAAGGTGATGCGGTTATCTGATGGAATTGGTAAAAACCAGGCGGAACGTCAGGCAAATTGGATAAGGCACGTATTTGACAACAACAAACAGCAGAAAAAATGCTGAGGGCGGATGAAGAGTGTCAAGATTGTCTCAAACTGATTGGAGGAAATTTATGACGGTTTGGTTATGGAACTCCCAGGAATAGTGATTGTTTTCACACGCTGATGGCGGCATGCTGTACTGGGAGTTGCGTCCGATAAGGGATTTTATGTAAGGGCACGCCTCAGTTACACTACCCAAGAATGTCCTCTATGTTGTCATTTTTGTTGTCGCAGCTTTTGATATTAGTCACAGTACCGTTGGGGAATATGAGGTGCGCCAGCAGTTCCGGAGGCAGTAGTAATGGCGGTAGTATCCAATTGCAAAGATGCGGGTTTAGATGTCGAGTGCGATAATCCGCTTAGTTTC
>LUCM01003140.1:73052-96354 GCA_008360955.1 Fasciolopsis buskii | reverse complement strand
GGTCCGCAGACTCGAACAGGCACAAGACGTCGTCTGCGTAATCTACATCACACAGCTTCCCTCCATTTCCCAGTTCGATTCCTATATTCTGAGGGCCTCCTAAAGCATCTTTCATCACCTCGTCCATGACGAAGTTGAGCAGGAATGAAGAGGTGGGACACCCTTGTCGAACGCCACTAGTCGTTTGGATGGATGAATTTGATAGTTCACCGTATTCTCTCAGGCGACCATAGGTATGCGAGTAAAATGCTCGCAACAGGTTTACGAGTTTCACTGGCATACCCTTCAGGTGGAGAGGCGAAAGCGCCTTTCAAATCCAGAAAGAGTACGACTGCAGGGCCGCAGTGTCTTTATGTGGCGCGTTTTGAGTATTTAGCGAAGAGTGAATATCTAGTCAATGCAACCTCGACGTAGACGGAATCCGGCCTGCTGTTTCGTCGATACGCATCTAAAGCTTCAAGATTTGAACCAAGTGAAGAACATCCAGAAATGCTTTAAACGCAGGTGAGTACCTTACAAACTCTCTTTAGAGTTCAAGTAACGTCATGGCTGTAGCTTGAGGTAGAATAATGACAGTATTTGTGAGCAGGCATGAAACCAAACTTCCGTGGACGGTTCCGACTGTTACTGCGGTCATTGATGGACATACAAAATAGTGACGTATAAACCATCACTTTTTCCGCATTACTATTGTCATTTGAGGTTGCTTTCATTTTCTCTATCAACATACAGGCAAACGCCTTACCAATTAACACAAAAATCAAGGACTTTGTGGGAGGAACACATTTTTGACGCCTTACACGCGTATGAAAGCGTTACCTTTTTAGCAAGTGCATAACTTTCATCGCTTTATCTTGAAGTAAAAGTGAGGAATAGTTTTCAGGAATGCAGGTGGAACAATGATGTACGCTTATCATCGACAATAACGAGTCTGCGCTCTTTTCAATGAAAACCGTACGCAAATTGTCAAAATATTTCGTTACGGTAGGGTGAAGTGAAGTAAATTCCGCGCGTTGATAGCTCCAATTCTCAGTACCATTCAAATTGAGTTAATTCATCACTGTGGTGGTGAATATCAGCGAGGCAATCTGATGTCTACGAGAATTACATCTTCCATGTGGCTTTTCGTCGAGATCCACAAAGCAGAGACTAAATCGCACAATTCAAAGACAAAGCAAAAGAAGCTGAGAGGAGAAACCAGCGCAGACAAAAGTCTATTGATTTGGCTTTTAAACAAAGAATATGATAATAGGCGAATGGAAAAATAGGTAGCGGTAGGATGTCCCATAGGCTGGGATTTCTGAAAAAAAGGTGCAACACAGTGAGCCCGAAATTTGGTAAGAGCGACAAAATGCCCGAATAGAAGACAGACGGCCAAGGTTGAACGAACGGGCAAAGCAAGCTCCGTAGAATAAGAGTCATTTTAATAGTGATAAAAAAGGCACAGTGAAACAACCGACTGATGATGTGCTTGTGATTGCAGATCGGATGTTAAGGAAGGGTCATCAGCCACGCGGATGTTCCCTCGTTGAACTCGGTTGTAAAGGGGAAGCATGTTCTACACGTGATTGCAGTATTCAAGCACTAGTCAGATTTGAGCTTTGTACAATGGAAGATGGGCAAGATAAAAGAAAGGCCTGGCGCCGAACAGATCCGCCGGAAACTCGCTGGCGCGCGGCTCGTTACCACACCTGACCTAGTGTGACCTTATGCGGTTTTATGCCACTCCAAGTTTCAAGGTCAAGGCAGCCCCCTCCCGTGCGGTGGACTTCAATGGTTATGGGACATTTCCACTGCATTCATGCTTCAAACAGGTCATCAAAAAGAAAAGCATGGGGTGTTGAAAGGCTCAGACGTGGAAAAGAAACCACTTGCTGAAGAAGTCACTTAGGCCAGTCAGAGAAACGGAATCCATGAACTACGCTTGTCAGGAACAGACGGATGGTTTTGGAATACCGAAACTGGTACGGTTAAGTTGAAGGTATTGGTCAAGAGATCGTTAATAAGCAGGACAGAAAGAGAGAAGGGAACACCAATATTTACAAGGGACAACTTACGTAGAACCTTATCGGCTCAGACGGAAGTGGTTACTTCAAGTAACGTGTTGTTGGACCAAGTTCTGATGATACTATATTTATAAGTTCTTGTGATATTTCATACATGTAATTTTATTTATTCATTTTTAAACTGCTTGGTTTCATGTGCAGTTTTGACGTTCTCCCTAATTGTTCAGTCGTCAGTGTAGTCAAAAGAGGCAGATATTTACTTCGTCGAATTGCAAAACACATTCCGAGATGTTGTCAAAAAGCGATGAACAATAAGTTCAGCTAGATCGACATCGAAGTTGGTGAAGTTGTCAATCATCATACAAAGCTTATCTGGGCAAAATTATTGCCAATCTTATTGAGTACCTTTCACAAAAGACCACAAACAATATTGCGGAAACAAGTTGAGGAACTTGGGATTGTCGGGTACAATTGCGATCTATGCAAACAGCGCGAATGAATTATCAATTTGGCCCTAGCCTGGTAGTTAAAAATTTGCCCACTCATATTTAGTTTTACTTCAGTTTTAACGGTTAGTTTACTCACTGGGCAGAACTATCACAGTGATTGCAGTATCCATGTGTATTGATGCCGGATAGATTGTGTAAATGGGTGTTTTTGACTTCTGTCTTCAAGCATTTCATAGTGATTGTTGAGGCGGCTCGAAAGTGTCGCCGAGTATCGTGTTCACACAGTATGGTATGAAGACCGTCCTGGTCGTTTTAGATCTCCCTGGCATCTCTGATCCACTCACTCCGGTATTCGACTAAACAGTACTCATCCCATTTACTTGTCCCACTATTTGAGCTTCATAGCGCATAATACGGTTCACACGAGCTCAGTATTAGACATTAGGGGTAGCCCCAATAACTGTTACCTTTCAGAGTTACACGTTGCTATTGAACGAATGAATGTACAAGGAGGATAGACATATAGGAGCGGAAAAAGAAAAGATTACTTAGTGTCTCCGGCTGGCTGCCTGAGAAAACCACTGGATTCCAACTAGGGAATTACTTTTGTTCAATTTTGTGGCTTCAATCTAAGCTTTGAGGTTACAAAGCACAAACAGAATGGAGCTACAACCCTCGCGAGTTTGCTTAGTACACTTTGCGCGGATTTCTAATGTGTATGCCCTTTAGTCGGCTTAACCTAGCCCACAGTCGTCATTGGCCAATTCAACGCCTACATCTTGAAGACATCCTACAGCATCTCCAGTTACTGTGTTGACGAAGAAGTTGAATAAGAATGGTGAATGGCCATGGTTCTTTCGGATGAACTTACTATGTCAGTACAAACCTCACAGCTGACTCTGGAACATCTCTGGCACACCCTTCCGATGCAGAATATTGAATAGAGCTGTTCCTTCGCCGGGGGTGGGAACGCCGTTTAAGTTGGAAAAGCTAAGACTGTAGGGCAGCGATGCATGTGTGCGGCTCGTTTCGAACAACTGTCGAAGAGTGGAAATCTGGTGGGTCTAAAGGCGACCTGGGCAAATGACCGGCCATTCGCGGACTTTACGCCCGCGGATCGGTATCGGACGGTGCAAGAATATCGAATATAATCCATAACTGACTAACTAACTAACCAACTAGCCGGATTTAACTGGTCCCACAATGATTACTGCGGTCATTTCCTGTTCCCTTCTTAAATGTCTAAAATCAGTGGCCCGTCCGATGATAACTGAATACGCTAGCCATTCAAAATGACAGGGAAAAGAGGTCATCAATCCTATTAGAATATCTATAATCAGTTTGAAAAGAACCGAGAGAGGTTTTTGGAACCGGCCGATTTTCCCGGCTTCCGTAGTCGAACGTTCGACTCTTCTTCCAAATCCGTTGGGTTGTCAAGTTACACTTCCAAGGGATTCGTAGTTGTTGACGCGCGAGTCGGTTTACTAGCACGCTGTCTGCTAAATCGCTCTTTGAACTACTTAGCCCAACGACCGAACTTTTGCTTGTTTGGTGTAAATAGGCTCTCCTTTTCTATCACATACCGTCTCACTGACCAAAATTTGCTGCCCACCGGTGTTGCCTATAAGTTTAAACGGTTTTTGTTTGTTACCTGAGACAGCTGCTAATTCCACATCGTCGGGTACTTTTACTAGTCACTTTTCATAACCCATTTCATGACACGTCGCTACTTGATTATATAGATATCGTTTTCTCTCATCCACCTCTACAGTCAAAGAGCTGGCGCTTTTGTTCTATTAGGGTCAGCTAGATCCAGTGTCTTTGAAAGTCAGCAGATGAAACCTGGTGCCAAACGCATTGCCCGTTCGATTTGATTTCATTGATCACCTGAACTACTGTTTGCCGGAATTTTCAGCATATCTTATAAGTCCTGTCTGTAACTGATGCAAGTATCCAAGTTGTGAGGGGATCCTGTTCGTTGTTTTCGCCGTTGACCGTTGACCTGTAGCGAAAATTGCATTAAAACTAAGGCATAACCGGACTCTACCCACATGGATCAGTATGATCTACAACTTCGAACTGAACCACGCCAAGCTTCTTGCGATATGGTCGGTCTGCCGTAGAGTACGTGTGGAATTAGGGCGTCACGTTGTTGTGCGAAGGAAACTGTATCAGAAATTCACCCTTGACAGGGATAACCAATTATCGGCTCAGAACTGGAGAAGACTGTGCCCGTTGTCTGCATGATTAGTGGCCGAAATGCTCAGACCTAGGCACTACTGGCTTATTTACATAATATTCTGATAATGACTGAATTCGAATTATTTGTTGAAAGGAGACGTAGAACTCATTCGTCATTGATCGATGGGTGAGAGCTATTTAGCGAACGAAAAATGGCAAATCCACACAACATTTATCGGGCGTAGGCCTTAAACGATGGCAAACACACATCAAACTCGCAATCATTTCGTACGTTTTGCATTTTCTGGTCATATTGTTGTTGTATGAATCCCGATGACCTAATTGGTTAACCCAACCATCATGGTGTACAAAGTTACACGTTTGTTCAGACAATGAGACCGACGCGCTAAAGACCAATCGGTTTATTGTTCCAAACAATTGACCCTATTATTTTGTGAGTATTGTGTAAGCAGGACTAAATTAATTTAAGTAAAAGATTAACCATATCACAGGTACGCGTGCATCAATCGCTGAACTTAAAATCGAAGATGAATCTTACTACCTCAAAAAATCCCGGTGCCTTCAGACAGCACGACAAAAAAATGGCAGACGTAGCTTCCCAGAACATCTGAATTCGACAAAGTCACAATCGTTTATTGTCACGAAAGGCTAGTTGCCCAAGGTATGTTGCTACGTAATAAGCCCATGAAGTGGCGCTCAGGAGGAATTACTCTTTCACGATGTGTCGAAGTGTTTGATTATACTTTTGAATCCAACGCCTTCATCCGCGTCAATCATCGCCAATAGTAAGGTGTTCCAAATGTCACGCAAGGTGAAAGACAGTAGGCCAATGACAGACAGACTGGCTGAGGCTTCTGCTAAGTCAGGAAAGCGTATCGCATTTGGTAGGAATCGTTATTCGGTTTTAAGTTTTGTTATTAATTCGTCGACGGTATTCCACGAACAAAATAAACAACCTCTGGTTGAGCATGAACAATCTTCTTAGCAAAACATCGTCCATATCCTAGTCTCACCAGTTCGTCTAAAGCGCAGCGGTAGATTGTAGTATATCTGTATTTAAAAGCCGTCTGAACATGGAAGGTATACAGCAATCAGAAGATATTTTGAACCTATATTCACACAATCTGTAAGTGATTTTCAATTGGCGGGGTCATCTGACTGTTTTTGATCACTTTGTTCCAGGCTGGAGCGATTAAAGTCCATTTAGTACTAGAGTCATGGACGAACAGACGTTTGAGTAGATATTCGGTTCCTCGAAAATCATGTCCATATAGCTCATAATTACTTGCACGTCGCATGCAGGGATTGGTATTTCTATGCTTGATTGATTCTCTTTCGAATAACGATTTTCACTGACAAACCTCTCATCATCCGGTTAATCTTACACTCCGGAAGGATAAGAAAAATACGTGGAGGTAATTACAAAGGAGCTAAGATGTGATCATCATTTGATAGAAGAGGTTGCCTTGCGTTCGTTGAGTTGTTAGTGAATCAAACACTATACTCTTTATTGATACATTTTTCGACGCTCTAACGTCTTGCATGTGCACAAGAACAATCTGTAGCCTTTGAATTCCACAATGGTTTAATCTTTTTCAGATTTAAACCATCATTACGAGTGGGATAAATTCAAGTTTTGCAATCGATGTTGTACGGCAAACTGAGACCCGAAAGACAGGAGCTAAGTAAAGCGTATGCAGCTTATTGTTAGCTCTCTCTTCAAGTCTCCTGGGAAAGTCGACGTTTTTTACCCAACCGGTCAAAAAACGGCAAAAGACGACCCAAGAGAAATTCAGCAATGCGTTCATTCTGACCCTCTAATTCTTCATAGGTTAGATAATCCTTTCAAATATCGAATTCATGTGGGACTTCCCAATCCAATGCTCCATTCTGTATATGAATTGTAAATCCAATGATCCTGGATGTAAATTTATTCAATGTTCTTTAGAAGATGAAAACAAAATTTTGGAACCATCATATCAGGATGGATAGGAAGGATTGGTATGCATTCCACCTTAAAAAATATAATGGTTCTGGGTGTTTAATAATAAATGGAAAAAAAATGAGTAACTGCCTTTTTCGCTTAAAAGCTAGTGAATTTTAAGTGAGATTAAACGTAGTGCACTGCGTTGCACGAAGGCCATTTATACAAAACAGGACAATCCAAATTAATTTTTCAGAAGGCTACGACAATAATCTTGTTGGCCGGGGTAAAGTACTCGGTTAGAAGTCACATTATCAAACAAGATGAAGAGTACGAGTTTGTCGGCAATGTAACTAACTGTGTTTAAAATTTCCCATCACAGTGCACGTTATACGATGAGTGCACGGGTCAGCCCGTGCACTCATCGAAAAGATTATTCGAGGACTAAAATGAAGCCTATGCAAAATTCAATCTCGGGTTGTTTTATGCATACGGCACACTAGCGTCTAAATGATTATCTGCTTAGTCGTCGTTTTCTGTAGCATGAAACAACGCGTTTATTATTATCCGGCTCCACTGAGGCCATGAAAGTTCGAGTGATGTTTTAATCATGATGTTCGTAAATGGTGAATGTTTTGCATGCAGAAATGTTCTTGCTTACGATTTTTACGTAAAGTATCATAACAATGATAACTTCATCCACTCCAAAGCATCGAACTAGTTATTGACGAAATTCAACGTGGTAAGTGATTTTAATGTGAATTCTATCCATCTTCTGGTACGGCCTCGGAAGTTATTATTGCCTTGTCGCTTGAAATTTTGCCAAGCGGACCAAAATGATCACGTTTTTGCTAACCGAAGGTCCCGTTTTATGGAAATTGTGACGGTTTTCAGTGGTAATTCACACTAAATCATAATTATTGCAGATTTTGCTAGTTTTGTCTTTGGTCTGTTATTGTAATCTAAATTGTAATCTAATTCTAATCTAATCAATCCGGTAGCTTATTTGGCCTCCGTGAATGCAACCTGGGATAAAAAGACAAACATGACTCTAAGCAATCTTACTCTTGCTAGTAATTTGACACTCTCCGATGTCTCTATGCAACATTAAAAATTGAACTAGAAAATCTTATTACTGACACAGAATTTTGTCTACTGAGTTTTAAATAAGGAAGTCCTTTGATATATATATATATATATATATATATATATGAGAGGTTAGGAGGCGTACGCTGAGTTATAAAGTTTATTGTGACGTCTTGATCCAAACTGAGACATACATACATTTTTAGAGTTGAGAAGGCGTTCACTGAGTTAATACGTTTATCGTGACGTTTCGATCGAAACTAGGACTCATTGTCAAACGTGAATATATATATAATATATATATATAATATATATATAATATAAACCCCTAGAAGACAGATCAGCTCTAAAGAACAAAGGCGAGATGAAGGTCCCAAAACCAAAGAAATATCCAATTCGTTCCAACTTTTAATTGACCAGTACGCGAGTTGATAGCTCACGTGATGGGCGAGGCCAACCATCCCGTGAGTTTGTGATGCGCTCATCCATTAGCTGTGATTTAGACGAAAAGAGCGAGGTTAATAAGCTCCCATACTCCATCAAGAAAACCGGAAGACTGATCAAACGGCCGTCCTAATTTATGAAGGGACATATACATCAAAATTTGCTCGATTTCCTAAACAGACTGTTGCCATCAGAAGTAACCAGTATTGTCTTTCCACGCCCTCTCACACGTTTGAAAACCAATCAAATCATGTACAAATCTTTGCAAGCCAACCACGTCTCATGCAAAACCAAGTTAGATGGAACTAAGAACACTGAACAGTATAGTATCCCAACTGGTCTCGTGCCCCTTTTACCAAACAGCTGACGGGACAAACGAAGCAGTTAGTTATGCACACCTACATGTTTGGTCTTCGTATGTGTCTGCGTCTGACAGAAACAACCAAGGAGGAGCCAACTGAGGACGGCAGTCAGGTGGAAGGTATGAGAGAGGAAGCTTGGGGAATCACTGGAACAATGCGATTAATGGATCTGATAAGGTTCATCAAGCAAACTGGATATGGGTATGCGATGGTACTGGAATCTTTATGAGCACGCGAGTATGAGATGAGATGAGATGAAAAACGGAATCTATCTAGAAACACATGGACCTGGGTAGAAATACTGCGGGCATGCAAACATGCGAGCGCGTCGAACAGAGGCGAAAACGATATTTCGAAAGGCATTTCTCATGATATTGGACAAATATCAAGTTTTTTTTAGAGGAATTCTAAAGAATTTCAACAAAGAATGCTAATTTCCAGAAAGCGCTATTCTCGGATGAAGTAAAAGCTGATTGGTTTCTTGTTCTGATCGAGCAATCCAGTTCAAGAAGCCGCTAACAACACATATTTCAAATGATCGGTAGTCACTGTGATTTCACAATTTCACGTTGTTGGCAGGAAACAGAGCAAAAATCTGATACACAAGATCGGTGATCAGAATACTTACACCATACCCAGCCAGTCCAAAATATTGATCCCAGAAACCTTGAAAATCGAAAAAAGCTGTGCGACCAAAAGATAGCAGTTGAGTTCGTACGATTTGTCGACGTGATGTGGCTAAGATGTGCCCAGATGAGGATGTTTGTAAATACCAGTGGGTTAGAAGAGTATTGCCATGCAATTCAGTAAAGTCATCAATGAGTTAATTTTGATTACGTCTGCCAGACAGATGCAGTGGAGAAATGGTGCCTCGTAATGATCCACAACAAATAGAGGAATTCAAGGTAATGCCTGTCGACCTTAAGATATTTCGTCTAACCAATTTGTTTTGGCCTTAGAGCAACTGGTCAGATGGGTTGTCTTTTTTTCCGTCCAAGAACTGGTCAGTGTACCCAGATTACAACTGTCTCCCAAAAAGGATCGTCACCGATGACGGTAAAATAACGCTGTTCGTGCTATGTTGTGGTAAAATCGTGTCAGCTATTATGAGGCCAAATAGTTCGATGAAGCAATTCAGATGAAAACTCATTTAGCGGCGAGTTTCGGCTATCGATCTAGTGGTTAGGATCCTAATACCTAACTCCGCTTTAATCAACAACGCTTCCTTTGTTACCAAAGTGAACACAATCACATTGATCTACTTATGTTATATAGATTTCAGTTCAAGAAAATTGGACATCTGACATCGGGGTTATCACTGCTGTTCTATTCTCAGCACGGATGCCGGGATTCCTTATGGCATCCCAACAGGAACACTTATTCAGAATACAGCCTTTAGTTCCGAAAAACGTGTTAACGCCTTTAGGCGGCCATTTCTCAGATTCGGTTAGTCATTCCCAAGGGCGCTTGTAAGGCTGAAATGACAGAAACTTAATGTTACTAGAATTGAATGTTTCGATTATGTGACATCCGGTGTTTGGGCTCCACTGCATGTTTCTCAGGCTTTTGTGTGGCACAGATCTGCATCTTGAGAATTCTCTCGTTCGTTTTAGTATTCTCTCTAAGAGGACATGCTAATCTGCAATGAGTCTCAAAATAAAACGCCCAAAACGTGTTTCCAAGGGCGAAACGACTAGGCCATGCGAATGCGGATAAGAAGCTTATGTCACAAATATATATATATATATGTATTTGCAATTCTTCACTTTCTGAAACAATGTTTACGGATGACATTCGATATCCTAACTTAGAAAGATGTCCGCACTGTTTCCCAAAAACAGGAGTCCCGGAGAAAATATAAGTTTTCAGATGATCAATATATATGTATGTATACATGTATATCACCAACAAATACGCCGCTTCGTAACCCAGCCAAACTAATGTCTTATCGGTTGCAAATAACATATATTATTGGAAGAACTGTGCATATAGATGTGTGTCGTACACATCCGTGTGTGTGTACGTGTGAGAAACTGGTAGAGAACATTTTTACAGAACCTATTCACGACTCATAGAATGATCTTTGAAAATGTCACTATTGTGCATTGCCACATTTCACATTCCGTCTCTTATCCGGTCGCCTGAATACATAAAGAAACTCGACTATTCTTAACTGAGCCCACATTCCAACCAATGGACAGCGTGTGTTTGCTAACTTTCTTAGCAGCCTATCCTAAGTGAACACATAATCACTTGAGTGGATTTTGTTCCCCGTTTTATTACCAACACAATGGTCAGTATAATTGGTCCATAGGGGTTTGTAAGCAAACGAAATTGGTACTCAATTCACATTATTTTATGGTGATCTAGGCCGTTTTCTTACCCAGTGGAAACAAAACCAAGTCTATTGACTACTTCGTAACATGTCCCGCCGAAACCTTGGTATGTCGATCTTCTCATTTGACTTAATTCATGATACTGATTGAATGGCCCCTGATTCCGATCAAATCACAAATCTCTGACCGAAAAATAATTTTGCTGTGAAATATCTTTCAAACAAACCATCATCTGATATATCGAACTACAACCAGATGTCCATATAGATACGTAGGTAGGCTGGAAATGTGACTGTCTAAGTCTTTCCGTGTTTCAATTTTCGAAAGAAAACCTATTCCAATAGTCTGGTTGGTTAACGAGATTGCCATATTGGGAAAAAAATCTCAAGTTTACCGATACGCATTGGCCTCATATGGCACGAGAAAGAAGCTGGCTATTTAGGAACAGGTTGTGTTTAATTTCTTATCTGGATAAGTAGTCATTTTTAGCGAGAATCATGCCTCGCGTAGCAAAGACAAAATGAGCAAAGTTGAAGTGTGTTACCAAAATGAGTGAATGTTATCATAAATGGATACGATTTAGAAGATTAGTGATGACAGAAAATTCCGTTTGGTGTGGAAAATCTTGTAGTTTACCAGCCCATTAGAATTCGCACAACAAAAAAAAGAAAAGCATGAGAAAGTTTAGTCCTACATCTTTCGCATATGTTAGACTATTTCGATAAGTTGCAGGCGAGAATTATATTCCAAAATTCACCAAAAACTTGAAGTAAAGACTACCAATCCATACAAGATGAAAATGAGTAATGTTTAAATCGGTTCAATTTGTCTCACGGAGCACAAAAGGCCCGACCGGTTAATGAGAGTCCGAATAGCTGCTATCGTCGATTTGTTCGCCAAAGGCTTATCCACGTCGGTTCTAACTCTTGGATCAGAAATGTAGTAGTTTTCCAAAAATTGTAGTGCTTCGGCCTGGTGACCTTCTAAATGTTAGTCACCTATCATAAAAGTATCAAGGAAGTAAATTTGACTTTATGAATGGGGTACTGCAACGTAACAGTTATTTCCCGGACCATGCACTCGATCCAAAAAAAATCTAACGCGGCTATTGTTTGTTACGGAATGGTTCTTCCGGAAAAGACCGATCATCGAGGCTGCAGTAACGTGAATGTTGTAAGGAATAGTTCGTCGATCATACCACAAATTGTGTGAAAAACATCACCATTGAAAATGTTCAAGCAGAGTTGCTGTTGTTATTTTCTCCTTATCCGTGCACTATCGAGTGGAAAACTTTTCAAAAACAACCAGAGTACAACGTTAATATGTGAGAAGATGGACTGGAATTGGTGAACAGAACATGGGTGCATTGAAATATCAAACAAAACTCACCGTCAGAATCATGTACAATTTGGAAATTCTTCACTGACGCTTGAGTTACTCGCCCGTAAAAATTCAACACATAGGATTGGGTGTCTGAAACGAGTGAAAAGTCAACGAGGCTTGCTAAGTGAACTGACAAACCGAAAGGGGAGAACACAAGATATAATCATTTTGACCACCGTTATCCATCGTGAACGCAAGACGTACCGGTATGTCAGACAAGTGACGCGTATACTCGTCCAAACAACGGAATAGATGTTGCAACGAAAGCAAAGGTTACTTTGGAAATAGAAAGAAAAACGATTTACGCTCTCTATTTCGCCTCCTGACACAGTTATATTGGTAAATCTCGCTGATTCTTCCCTCAAACAATGCCAATAATACGAGAACATTTGGGGAAATTCTCAGCAAAGAATTTAATCCCAACGGAATGGTAGACAGAAATCATGTACGGATTAACCAGAATTCAAAATAACAGTCTCAAAACTTTTATACGAAACACTGCTCCTTGCTTTTAGATTGTTATCTTTTGTGCGCGCGAATACAAGTAAACTAATCGATACGCATTCATTGTACAATCTAATGGGATTCGATGTTACATCCCTCTTTCCTTGTAGACCACGTTTGGGTCCTTTCTGCAAGACCCATCTTGAAGAACTGGTCTAAAGCGAAAAGATGCAATTTGCCGGAAGCAAAAGATCACCCATGGTGTATATTTATCCGAAATTGGATTTTGGCTGCTTGAATTTGATCGATAAGTGGAATTCTAACATCCATTCGGTAAGGACCGGATCACCCGAACGATTTCCAGTGGCCTGTTTTATTCACACGAATTCAGGATAAAACCAGCAGCAATGATGAGCGTGAAACGATAAGGTAGTGTTTTGTTACGCCAAATATATGTATCAGTTAGTGCCTACACTGACCTCTTTTTGCTCGTGTTCGAGATGTGAATATGACAAATTTTGTTTTCAGTGAAGTAAGCACAATTTCGGATTGGTAATAGAGAACAGACCGTGAGTGATTATCGTGAATTGGTGTCCAACGAAACGTGTGGGATTTGATGCGGTACACAAACGTCTAATTGGAAAACAAGTTAATCGAGAGAATGGACAGTCTACGGATGAGAAAAGACTAGGCAAAATTATAATGTCGTTTTGTCCTGTCTTATTTCTTAACGGAAGGAGAAACCTTCGAGATGAAAGAATACGACTCATGCCGAAACGGTTGCGTACCCTAATCGGATAATTTGCCACACGCAAATCAGGACCTACAGCAGCAGTGAAGTTAAAATTATTTTCTAGTGTGACTAAGCGCTTTTTGACACGATGATTTGTTTGATTCATTTACTCTGACTGACGTCCATAAGTGTGCCTGCATCAACAATTTGGGGTCCTGACATCGACTCAATGGATGCTGAGTCAGCTATTTGATTTCCGGTTTTCAAGACGGGCGTATTTCTCGCATAGATCATTCTTCTGCATCGTAACAATATCATCCCAGATAGCGGTCAACTACTCGTAACTTTCGTGTTAAGCAAAATGATCACAAGCATATGGATAGCGGAAAAATACCCGTATGCGATTGCCTCGGTTGGATTTCAGATTCGGATCAATTTCGGATTGCTTCTGGATCGGAAATTCTAACAAACGATATTTAGAAAGACTATCGAAGAAACGAGCGTGCATAATTTTTTCTTCCTGTTTCTTGTGAGCTTATTCTAACACAGACAATGATTAGTTTTCGTAAATCACCTGCACTGGGATTTGGCATGGTGAAAGTCGTAAGACAAGAAAGCCAGATGATTTTCGTTACCCGTAGGTCTTTTTTTCTTTGTCTCAGTAAACTGAATAATGACATTGAATTGCTTTAAACGGATCTAATGGAATTTTCGTGTCTTCTATCTCCAAAACACTCGTACAATGTTCCACTTCGTTCCTAATAAACGAACTCAATCTAGGCATAATATTTGCTCAGGTAGCATTCCCAAAGAAAAATCACCCATTCCTCTTCTAACGTCTTGAAAATTCCCTGCTGCAAAAAAAACTTCTCGCGGAAACGAACAAATTCGATCAGCCACCAAAGTGTTCATTTTTGGATTTCCACTCGAATACTTTTCGTAATTCAATCATTTCACCTGTTCGGGGCTCTCTTTTTTACCAAACAATGAGAGGACCAATGACCAATTGGGATACCAAATTATACTTAAAGGTCAATCAAAAATCACCCGAAACTTCGAATTAAACTACAACCATGTTTACGGACCGTCTGATTTATAATCTGACTAACTAGACTTGAGGTCGCTTGTAAAGTCGATTCGGCAAAGGATCTTGGGACAGGGTTCGAACATAATCAATCCGAAGGTCTAGCTGGCCCATTAACTTGTACCAGTCTAATGATCCAGAACATCGGCTTTCGGTCAGCGATATGCCATTAACTGGAATCAAACGAACATCAAACACGCAATTACATGAGAAGCGTGAACGGGGTGTATAATATCTTGCTAGAATAAGACAACCCACTGAGCAATTTAGTCTATTCAGGCAAGAATGTCCCATAGTACAAATTCATGCACTGAAATCTTGGGAACCATTGTACTATCGTTATTTTACCCAAACGAGAGGCGTAGAAAACTTTCCAAACGGTTCCTAAGGTTCAGTTATCAGAAGTTTTCATCCTCAACTGACGTTCAAGAACATACCCGATAACAACGCTAACTGAGCATCACTAATTTGTCAGCGGTGAAAACATGGTTCTATTAAGCTGCCTATCGCAAATATCAGTGTCTCTTATCCTCTCGAATCTTCTAAAATCTTTAACGGTCGCTAGAGCATCGCTGAGTCTTTCAATTACCGGCCATCGTTATAATTTTAGACATTCATGCAGCCTTCACTTCCTTTGATAGGTCTGCATCATGGCTCATTTTGTTGGGGAACGGAGTGCTTGGGAACTATGTGTTGATCCTCGAAAGACTGCGCCGTCCTACTGCAGGTCTCGTTAGAGTTCATGGTAAACTCAGGTCGGCCTTCTTCGTCTCCAGTGCGGGACAATGAGGCTGCTTTACATCCGAGTATCTGTGCCATAGAGAATGCTCTACAAATTCCATTGCTTCGAAGGTTTCGGCGTAGAACATGCCGATGATAACGCCTTGCTAAGTAGCAGGGCACAAATCACTCAATACGTTTTTAATCGCCTGTCATGTCAGTTATCCAAATACGCATGTACTGCGCACCTTGAATTCAAGTTGTTCCTTCAAGTCTGTCAGGAGACCGCGCTTTCTCATTGCCAAGTTAAACAATAACTTCACGAACCTAGGGAATTAGATTACAACTTGCACATGTGTTGCACAGATCATATCAAGAACTGTAAGAGCCACAGCCGCTCTTTAAAACCTTCTGCTTCGCCAATCCGTGCGAATTTCGGTAACGAGGAAGACTGTACACTGTCACAACTCGCGTACACATGCATATATATATATATATACATATACATACATACACATATATATACATATATATATGCTGTAATTCGGCAAAAGCAAGTTAGCATCCAGTGGCGAGTCTTATGTTCAAATTTGCAGCCATACTACGGATTTGCTGGTACCATAATTTGATACAAGGCTTTATGAGCACTTGGTGCCCTCGGTAGAGGAAAGTCACCCAAGGGAGAGTGAAATAAAAACCGAACGTATGTTTGGTGCAAGGAGGTAATAACAACAAGACATCTACCTTCTTTTGTGCTCGTTAGATTAAACTATTACGGTAAAATTAATATTTCACTCCCTGAATCATTTGAGTAAATAGTTCGGTTTGGTCTGGTGCACCAAAGCGCACTGGACACTGGTTGAACGTGGACATAAGGACGTGCGTAGAGGAAAATAGATTATCAACCAATTGACACAATGCTCTTATTATCATCCATTCCCTTACTGATACGTGTTTGGATTGTCAGTGAATGAAAACGTGACCAGTATGGCGAACCAAATGATGTACTTTTCGGTAGCGGGGCGATTAGTCTGGATGGGAACAAAAGATCAACCCACCAACCTACAGAGAGTAAATAGCACAGTCGTAAAATAAGCAGGTAGGGAAAAACAATCTGCATCAATACGGACGAATAGGTTACCGCGTGGTGGAAACATTCGTGAAGTTGGGCGAGAACAATAAAAGTTGATTCACAAATAGCAGGTCGTGTACCAATCGACGGCAACAACCTATGTGGGCGCGTGTTGCGCGCAATGCATCATTAATGCACCATTAATGGCTGCTAAATATTGGATCTAATGCTTCGGATAAGAATGAATACATGAGCAATTAGGAGGTTAGCAGAGAATATCGATCGATACGTGGACGGTAAACGATCTCAAAACGTTAGACTGAGCACATAGGAATGATAAATCAGAAAACAATTCACTGTGACCCGAGCTCTGCTTTCATACGGAAAGGGCAAATGCATTTTAGAAAAGGCTGCAAACTGACCTATTTACTAATAGGCAAGGTGGTGAAAACGAATGGAACAGCTCAGATGGCTTTTGTAAATTGTCCCAAAACTAAAAACCGAGTTACATTGCAAAGATCGTGTCCAACAATTTGCATGTTTTTTTATTAGTCACACATCACATCTTATGTATCAGTTATCGTCAACAAACAGCTGAAAAGCATCAGTGACAAGTTCGCACAAATCTACCGGAAGTAAAATGAAAGTCACGAACGATTAATTGCGTTTACAAGGGCGTCACTTTCATACTTCACTGGAAGCGCTTTCGCAGAAAAAACGGCCAAATAATAAAATGGTGGTGGATGGAAACTAAACGAACGGATCAATGGTAATTCTACGTCATTATAGGATCGTTCCGTGATGGCAACTCGAACACTTAGATTTTGAAATTATCCCCAAATGTATACAATTTCAAATCAATCTTGATAAGTTGAATAATATTCCAGGGAAATGTAAGTAAACATGTAAAACATGGAGCATTTCGTCAAAACGCAAGTTTTACACACATTCGCATCTTTTCTAACGAGAAGTTTCATACAGATTGGCTCGATCTGTCTCTGTTTCGACAAAGTATGTACACACAACTCAATTCAGTCCAGATTCGCAAACAAAGCTTTTCTCTGATGTGCTTTTGTATTGACTGATACTCAACAAAATCGTCTAATCGAAAGAGACATGAACGACTGATAAGTTGAAAGATCACATGGAAAACAAAAATGCCAGTAAAATAACGCCACTCATTGTGACACTGAGCTGCATCACCTGTTGGTTCTATCTACAGCACGTGGAGCAGCGAGGTGGGGGGGTGGTTGGTCTGGAGAACCTGAACCCGGCAGCCGAAGTGGATCTACACGAGCCACGAAGTGGTTTAGATTGCTCTTCAATCTTACAGTATGATCGAGCAAATATTTAACTCATCTTCCGATCACTACCTGCCTCGGGGAACGGCGTACAGCAAGATAATCGGACAGTGGACATGCGTAAAACACGTTTCAACCATCTTAATCCATTCCGACCTTAGAACCCAATACCTTCAGCCTAGCCTCCGAGTAACGGACAAATCTATCTCATCGCAGATGCCCAAAATTGCCAAACCTCAGTCGAGCCTTATACGTATACGACGACAGAAGGTCCGAATACACAAACGCTTGATGAGATGCAGCTAGACACAGTCTAAATTAGTCACAGAATTTTATATATCGAAGGTCCCAAACATACATGCAACATTGTTAGGTTAAGGAAAATTCCTCCAGCTTAACCGGGTGTTCGCTCGGAAGCAAAATATCGTCAGACAATTTACTGTCAAAACAAATATTATTGCTATTGTATCCATATCAAGATAGGGTTAGCATTACACTTATCAAAGTGGAAGCGGAATGAGTAGGGATGGCAACCCTAAAGAACATTGTTTCTCATGGTTGTTTGTAATGAGATTGCCAAAGGCAAGAACTCGGATTCTGTTGTTTTCACAAGATGGGAAGATAAGTAAATCCTACACTGGCACGTGGCACGGGGGAAGTGTTCGACTAAGCTGGTTGAACGCTGTTTTCACATCAAAAAGGCAGTGGTTATGGGTCTATGGAAGGTGTTTGTGTTTTAAACTTTGTCAACACAATTCGGATCGGAAAGCGGCTTAGTTCTCATGCGGATACATTTTGTGATCACCGGGTAATACTCCCGAAAATTCTGAATGTGACAACCGTCAAAAGAATTCTTTTGTGAATTTCAAATGGAAACTTATGAGCTCTCTTGTAAATCAGTGCAATCACCGACTAAAACTGGTCATTAGGCAACAGTTCCCTTGTACGGATCCATCCGAGAAGCTTATCAACCGTGATGCTAACACTTGGCTACTGTCCCTGAAAAAGGAAGGAGACAGGTCATTTGACCCAACTGCCTTATGTCTTTTGAGAGGACCGACCTTTCGGCGGCCCCATTTCTGATGGAGGGCTGGTATTGACCAATTTTGTTTCACTTATAGGTAGGGGTGAGAGCCAACTAAACTGCCATTCAATCTTTTGGCGACATTCCCGGGGTAAATTAGTAAGCTGTAGGATTTTTCGGTCATCATACTGAAGCCCATCTTGCACTGATCAGTAATTCTAATCGATCGGCAAAAACAGTTGATTGCTGATAGTTGTATACTTTACTGACCAACCATCTGCCTCAACCACCTGGACGGTGGACATTTCAGGGGTTGCGCGATTCACTGCGTGCGGGATCCCGAGCGATCGATCTTCAGCCATCCAACAAACCGGTTGGGGTTATGGGTATCCATCATTTCTGAAACTTTTATGGCAAAACATTCTTCGTGGCGATCCCTGCTTAGTGCATCCATTGTTCTATTCGCTTCGACTATTCGCTTGGAATTTCTTTCTGATGCTAACCATATGAAAATTCGGACTCGAACGTGTCGGCTACTGTCATCTAGAAACAACTATGCACAATGCGTGCTTTTATTTTTGGCGAGACCACAGACTAGGTTCAAACAACTGTGAGTGTGGACAAAAGTATGATGTGAATGCACAAGCTAGAACCATATTTATTGACAATCATCGACAGGTGACAATTTTTTCAGCATCCAACACTGCATAGGCGAAGATGGGCGTCAGGTGAACCGATGTCTTCTTTCAAGGAAAAACGTTTGTTCTAGCCAGAAACAGTAGATGGTTAGATGTCAAAATGAGACAATTACCGTTAAAGCAATCGCCTGTGATGACAAAACACCCTCCGATATGTCTCTGCGTCTCTTCTAAATGGACACCTTGGACTTCAGAATCACCGGCAACGACCACTACGTCCGCTAAACGCACAATTATGCAGGTGAGCGTCCTAGAGATATAGGATGTTTCACTTAATAAAACGAGATTTTGTGCTAATATATATATTTTAGAGTTGCGAAGGCATACACGGAGTTAATACGTTTATCGTGACGTTTCGATCGAAACTAGGACCCGTTGTCAAACGTGAATGAGTGGTTAAATGGGGTCGTTAGTTCCGTTCGGTTTTGTGCACTGTCCGTCTGTTTGTCTCTATTCTGCATCGGGGTCAGAATAAAGAGACAGTGCACAAAAGCGAACGGAACTAGCGATCGCTTTAAACCACTTATTCACGCTTGACAACGAATCCTATATATATATATATATGTATATACATATATACATATATATATATATATATATATAATATTTTTACCAGAATCTTGTTTGTATGACAGGAGTGTAAATAGATTAGGAATCCATTGTTTGGATCTCAGTTGTGGTTGCTGCTTTTTCTGTGTATTCTAAGCAATTCTTGCCTACAGAACGACGGCGCTGGAGGCTCAAAATGGTATAATTTTAGTCAGTAGCATGCACAGGGAAGCGTACGATCGGTTTCACGATTGTTTCTGGAATTGCTTATTCATGTACATACTACTGACTAAATATGTTCGCTTTGCGAGATATAGTGACCTCTATTCAGAATAACGGCGCCCAACGGAACCCGACTAAGATCGCTGAAAGGTTATTTTATAATCCCAACTTGACGATGTTAAAATTCGCGCGTGCACGCCCGCACGTACTCAACGTGAATTATTCGTGAAAATTGCACCAAATTGCCAGGAAAAACTATGAATCAAGATTTATGTAATTGTCGGAGGGAGGTTGACATTACTAAGTTCCCCAGTTTGTCGTACATTTGCACATGCTAAGGAGCAACCGTGGAACTTGAGGAAAAGCCAAGGACAGCCATATTAATACAAGAACGAAAGAACTGAGATTAGCTGATCCATTTTAGTTTGGATGAACATTTACCTCACCAAGATGCTTGACTTTTCTCCACAAACATCTAAGTGATGTCCACGAATCATCGTTTACTTTAAAGTTTTATTTCATTCCCGAACCGAATGTAAAAAACGAGTTCCACTTTACATCGAATCACTTCTTTAAACATCATCCACTGTTAGATTTTACATTTCTCTCAAAAGTTAACTACTATTTTTGGATATTAGTTGTACAACTTATTCCTCCTCTCATCCACGATAACAAACTCAACCTGACCCGGAGGTTTTGTCGATTCTTTTTTTCGGTGACTCTTTATGCTCCCACGCGCTGAGTACGGATAGAACGAACTCCGTCGACTTGATCCTGTTTGAGCTAGCCAATTATCATGACTAATTGATTCGGAATGTGACGGTCACGTTTTCAAAGGATTCCCGGATGGAGATCATTGTGCGCAGCTCAAAGATAGAAGGACAAAACTGTTTTATACTCAGCCGTGTTCACAAAGTATTTGTTATATCAAAAATCAAAATTTGGGCTTGTATGCTCTTTCTGAAGGTTAGCCTTGGCTGACTGGCGAATAGCCCAAGTGAGCTCTAAAGTGAACTCACCATCGAGATACATTTCTAATGATACAAATGATAATACAGGTCCTGCATGCATATACAAACTGACGTTGACCGTGTTCGCATTTGTAATGCACTGTACGCGATCCACGTCCTTCTATGTGCTGATAAGCGGAACAGCTTACAAAAATTTGACAGCCGACGGGACAAAGGATGTAGGTGAATAGAAATCATGCACAGTAATTCGGAATCATGTTGAATAATAGGTCTATTTGAGAAAGAAGTACAAAACCTGAAACTCACCTTCATTCCATACAGGACTTTTGTTGTGCAGCTCCATCAAACCATCCCAAGATTTGTGCTTCCAACACTCCAACAAGGTTCTCCGTTGCTGTCCGAGCCCGTGTGCCAGGGAGATTTGGAGAGAACAACAGTGATATGGCAAAGTCTCTAAACATGTCTTGAATAAGATGTTTAGTGATGCATCTGAGGCAATATTTATACAGCGTAAAAATACAAAGCTAGTCTATTTCCCGAAAACAGCTGTAAGATTTCTGAAAACGAAGAATGCCTCATCAAACATTCCAACAGGAAAAACTCCGGAACTCCGAGTGCGGAATGACTAAGCAAGAAATGGTTCATGTCACTATGAAAGCTGATGGATGCCGTCTAACCTTTTCCTGTAAAAACCAATCACAAGCTATAACTGAAATATCATGTAAACAAAAGGAAAATCAAAAAATATTCATCAACCGTTTGTCCTCTGACTATCGTATATGGCCAAGGGCACCAACCGTCGTCATTTGTTTACGCCAGTTTTTAAAAATCTTGTTTCGTTCTTTTAACTTTCTTAACAAATTAAGCTACGATGTATTTTCTCAGGAAGGGGGTTCTAGCCAACATAGGGCTGCACGTGGGGAAGTTGATCGGCGGTGGGACGATTCGAACTCCTGGACCTTCGAATTCGGACACTACGTCTTGATCACTTAACCACCGTCGGTCAAACTGTTTACTTCGATGAGTGTAAACAGCTAGTCCCTGTTGAAGAGCACGTTAGAAAGTTATTATATGCCATTAGTACGAGACTTGATGTTCTAACTGCTAATTGATGACAAAAGCAAATGTTCTTGAAAGAAGTAAGAACAATGATTTTCGTAGTTAATCTCAGAGTCTTCAGGATTTAGCTTGATGTTACACATACAACACCGATGTGAGTGCAGAACCGAATCCTTCTGGCACTGCGTGTCACTGGATGTGTTTCCTCGATCGTAACTTGCGCCAGCCATAGATAAGCCATGAGGCAACGGTAACTCAGAGGATACAACGTATACTGAGATCCTCTATGAAGTGTGTTCGTTCACACGGCTGATGACGGGGTGATATCATTCATCCAGTTGGTCATCGTCAGCACTGAGCAATAAACAGCAGAGCAAGCCATACTGATCGCTACTTTTACTCTAGAGTTACAAGATTTTACAGTAAAAGCGAACATGCAAAATGTATGGACCTACAACTAGCAGCGGACACGCGGACTACAGTCCAACTACACATACGCACACGGTTTTGATCACCGATTCGACAGAAAACCATTACACGACTTCCACTGATCCCAATTCCCCACAACGTCATTCAGCTGGTTCACAGGTCTTATGCACCCCAACGAGGATGTAAGACACCTTTACGTAAATTCGCCGTAAATTTTCTCATTCCACCCTTTCACGTTATCTGTTGACATCGATGTGGCTTTTTTCACTTCGTGGAAGGAGTGGAGGGCAGGGCACGGTATGGTAGACGAGTATCAGTGATACGCAACACGTGACCCAACCACCGCAATCTACTAAGTTGCATACGCTGTGATGGGATATTCCCGAAACCGGAAAATTTGTAATAGATTCCTAACTTGAATATCACTCCATTAAGTGCTAGCGATGCGGAATTAAACTAATCCCACTATGACTGTTTCAGTCACAGTGTGTGTCCTTCTCGAAGATGGGCATAATCACTGACTCACCGCATGACAACTGGATACACTGTTTGTTCCAAATCGCAAAGAGGTTACCGCCTCGGTAAGGGCCTCTCCACTCAATTTGAAAGAAACAAGCGAGAGCTCGCCGGGAACGACAGCTTTTCATCGCCCCAGCAATGAGATTTGTGCTTATAATTTCACTTTTGTTGCGTGCCAAGAGACACATCACAAGGATTTGCGACTGTGGCCACGCAGCCAGCTGAAATGTTCCTTGAAGTATTCAGGTCAATCCTTGCTGTCTATCATGAATGAGATTTTTACTT
>LUCM01003140.1:39754-72964 GCA_008360955.1 Fasciolopsis buskii | reverse complement strand
GTCATTCTTTAGACTGATCGCAACATGAAGCTCTAGGTGTCGCCGCATCTTTGCTACCTTACAATTAGAAGGCAGGTGTGCTTGCCCCATTAAGCTCAGCTGCTATTGCGGGGTCCGGTGCTGTTGACGGACACTGGAAATAGGACCACGGGCAAAATCTGTTGCCAAATGCATCGCCTGCTTGGTTTGATCCTAATGCTAATTAATAGTGCTACTCGTCGGATAGTTTCTGTTCACTGCAGGTGCGAATAGCTGAGTCAGACAAATGTTATATACCCAACCTGCTCTGCAGTCTGCGTCGATGACCGTTGAACTGCATCAAAAATCGCATTAGAATTAACGCGTGGACCGATTTGACGTACGTGGTCCAGTACGATCTCAGGTTTTGGACAGAAAAACGCCAACGATAGATTACTGCAATATGGTCAATGCGACTCAGACTACCTTCCCGTTAGAGAGCCATGTCACCGTGCGACGCGAACTAAGCCGGAAATTCGTACTAGACATGAACAAATGATTGTCTACACAAAATCCAAGAGGCCCTTTCCCGTTATCTGTTCACTCGGGCAGTCAAAGTGCAGCGCCCACTTATACAGGTTTTCAATACACTGAATTTTCCAACTTGAGCACTAAAATCACCTGCTACTATCAGAATTTTAGAGCCTTTGATACTGTGAACAAGGATGACGAATTCGTCAAAGGACTCTGAGTAGAAACATTATTATCACTATCTACTTTGCTCGGAGCAATTGGCAGCGCGGTATTGATTATCCTGCGCAACGACCGAGGCAGTATGGAGTCATTTTTAAACGTATAAGTCATGAGGAATGATGAACGAGTACTTCCGTGGAGTGCAGCTAATAACCAGGAAAACGATTAGGTTTTCCAACCAAAGCCTTTGGTTCCAACGAGAACCCGTCTCCCAGGCAGCGAGGAGTGGCTGAGTGGAAGCCTGTCAGCGCGGTCGAGGATACTTTAAATGGTCTTACTGTTAGATGTTACATAAACACATGAGGAAAACCAAATGAATTGAAATTGGAAAACTGGAGAAAGACTCTCACCGTTCCAACTCCAAATTCCGTGTGCTGGTCAGTGGAGGTCATTCGCGGGAGAAGGACCGTCATTCTGCGAGGGCCTTTAAATCCAAGCACGTTGGTGTCCTGAAAAGATTAGGCAAGAATTATGGGAGGGGGGAGGGTTAAATTTAATCTCGACTAGTTTATCTCGGTTGGTAGAAATCAAGAAAAGCGGGGAAGAATCGATCTACCATTGCAACCCACAATGAAGAACCTAGCAACGGATGTTGCTCAATTCTGAGTTGTTGAATAAACCAAAAAAGTGATTAGAGAGCGAAGTCTGTGGTTTTGTGAACAATTTCCGGAGAATCGCAAGGAAAAACAGAGTGCTTACGTCTGCTCAAGAAGTCAGATGAATTGCACGTACCCGGATCAAGCTGCTAGATTGGGTGAATACCGATTGCCGATAACTAATAGGGTAAACTAAACCGCTCATCCTGTCAGCGAGTTGACGGTCAGTCTTAATGAACGAATCAGTCTGTGGGTTGGTTAAACGCCACAGACAAAACCTCGTGTCAACATAACAAACTATTGATACTCGTTTGTCATTGAAATTACCATGCGCTGAAGGGACAAATTTATCTTGGAGTAATTCAATTCGGGGAACAGCAAATTGGTTGTGTCACGAAATCGCCTTGGTAATTGAAAAAAAATGTCAATCGCATGCCGATTTGATGCAGACGAAACAAGTGACCAAATTCTTCTCACAGCTTTTTTTCCAATGTATGTTGGCGTGTGCGTGCATGTGATCAGACAGGAAGAAAGGTAATCCTACCATTGCCAAAGAATGTTTTTAGGCAAGGTCCGATTTTTGGCTTCCAATAGAAAGAAATATTTGAACATAATTGGACAACATCAATCAATCCGAGTTTGGAAGACAATACTAAAATATGCTGAACGGTTAGAAATGAAATTGGGGGGCGGGAAAAAGTCGACAAAATATTGATGCCAAGAAACCGCCCCGGATGAGAGGCAAATCCACTTGAACGATAGAAAAAGCTCGTTTGTGTGTGTGCACGTGAATGTATCCATTTACTAAGAGTAAAATTTATTCAAGCGAATCAATCAAGTGGCCGATGACAACCCGCCAAGTGTTTGTCTACAGTCGGCCGGGGGAAAAAAGTGAAAAAGATAGAAAACACCCGTAGTCGAACAAGATTAAAAAGTTTTATAATTTGGCCCGTTAACAGATGAAGATGGACTGGCGTAAACTGGAGAGGATACACGTACACAACGAGCGGACTGTCAGTCACTGGGACATTAGGCAGACGGATTACACAGTGAAGTTAATCAGGCGAATACTATTTCATTATCAAGGTGAGCATCACAGACAAGTGTATGGTTTTCTTGCTGAATGGAGAGAGAGAGAGAGAATCTGATTAGTAGATCCGGGGAAAACCCATAAGCACAAATTGTACACGTGATCGATTTGAATTGTTATGAAAGATCTGCAGCAGTGCTTATCCCTTCGGAATTCAGCCGCTTTTAGAACACTTACGATGTATTATAACTCCTTATAATATCTGAATAAATCTTTTATTCTAGCCCAACTATTACCAAGATGCAACTAATCTCCCTAATGATGACCAAAGGATCACAGGTATCAGTTGATAATCATCTGACGAGTTATCGATCAAACCTAGCGGCGTAGTGGTGGTTTGCAACTGTGTCAAAAGAAAATTTGGAAGCCAACTCAGATAGCTCTCTCTCTCGAGAGAGAGGGCGGGAGCTGAATGCCCAGCAATAATTAATCAATCTAGATTAGGGAATGTACATTTAATTTTTGCAGTGATTCGTCATACAGTAGCAACATCCATATTGTTATCGAAAATCATGGAAGTACTGTACAGCTGTTTTATGCTTGTCGAGCGAATCATCAATAGTGTATATCCATAGTGCCAGAACTGGGAAGCACTTTTCATCGAATCATCCAATCTCTATTTACATTTCACACTGATTCTAACAACACAATGAAACACGTCAGACATAATCAAAAACGAATTAACGGATCCGGTCAAAGTGCTATGTCACTATGACTTTCGATCATGTCCACAAATGCTAAACAAACAAACGAATGTTTTGATCTATTGCAAATTTTGATTAGTCGCGTTGAACTTGAGGTAAAGAACCCACGTTCTGCGGGATTGTCACAAGGAAAATTGTGCGAAAATTAATTGAATAGGGAATTTCGTTCGACAGACGAAGATAAACAAATCCGCGAGGAAAATCCCATTCTAGGTGACGAATATTGTGCACAATCTTATGGCTGTTTGGATCGGTTAAAAAAAAATATACGTTCGTTACTATTCAATGAATGGAACCGGTATAATTTGAACATTATTTCGGCATGGAGAGAAATAGTCGCAAACGATATTCAAGGATTTGATGGAAATGAACTTTCGAAGTAAAACAAATGAACATCATGAAGCACAAAAAACATACATCAGAGCACGCGATCGTTTAAAAATCGGAAATGAACATCATAAAACGTGGCTGTTTCATTCTAGAATAGAATCAGTCTAAGGAAAAGCAACTGATTCGCCTTTTCTCGTATCATTTACTTTCTTGTTTAACGAAACAGCAATGTACGTTATTTTTCAGGTACAGAGACGTGGCTGGCATAAGATGGTCTAATGAAGAAGTTGATCGAGTGTGGGAGGATTCGAGCTTGAGACTCTCAGTTTGACGCACCTCGAAGTTGGCCATTTGTCAGCGACGTGCGGAATAATCAACAACGGCATTCCAAAAATTGTCGCACAGAGCGGCTAATGAAATTAATAATATGCTATTCGAACGGTGTGGACTATGGCCCTGCATGCAAACGGATGCTGCGGTGTTAAGTTCAATAGCCAACATCATCCAGTACTGGTTAGCAAGTTGATTAATAAAAAAGGTGCCTGCATAGTGTATGGGGACATGGTCAGATAAAACAGCACCAATGCTTGATTCTGTTATCCTCCAATATAATGATCGATGTCAAAGAGTCAGTGTCTCCTTCCCGAGACGTCGGAATTATGCAAGACAATTTGAATCAGTTTCGGTCAAACATTGGATCATAAACAAATAAAATGGCAATGTACCTTTGACAAAACAAAAGGAATCAATATATTCATCAATGGTTAGGTTTCCCCAATGATAATAAGGTTTTCAATTAGTCTCATTTGTTGTGTAATAATGGGCGATTTTTCTCGAGTCGGCAGTCTGACAATGAAGCCACCAAGTGTAACATTGATCGGTAAAAGTAGGTGACAAATCAAGGAGACACGTCTCATTGTCGGTAGTGGTACTAAATGGGATAATCAAGAACCAATTTTTATAACACGATTCTATTCGAAATGTATTGTAAGGTTTCCATACAGAGTATATTTTTCGGTATACCTCTTTTCACGGCGAATCGTTGTCATGCCATCAGGAATGAATCCGTGCTCGCATCATATAAGATATTTCTAAGTGTACAACCCTGGTTTGCAGGCACGTCATCAGAGAGCCGCATCTTTTTTCCGTAGCTTAGCGTCGTTTCACAATTACGGGTTTCAGGCAATCGATTCCTGTTTGTGTGAAGAGCCACTGACCGCTAGCTACGCTTCACAGTGGCCCTGCCGTTTACTATTCAAAGGATTTTCTGTATGCTATTCAACAGGTATTTTGCACCTGCGTACCCTTCTATTATATAGTAGTCTCTAATTATGAGGTTCGTAATGTAGTGCTTACTAGGCAGTATGACCGGACGTTTGGCTTCAGATTTTAGGTTGCCATTCTGTAATCGCTCTCCAACTCTGAGTAATCTTTCAATCGACAGAGGAATGAGCCTTAATAATCAGGAACTATTAGCGAGAGCGGATGTAGTCCTCCTTGTCAGAGGGTTTCGTCTCTAATAGAAAATGTTCGGATTGTTGAATCTGTCGCGGGGTTATGGGCTCGACATTCATCCTAAATTCTAGTCGCCAACTTCGTGATACATTTATCTGGGATTTACATCTTCTCAACCAAACCACCGCTCGAAAAAACCTGGCCTATTAAGAAAAGTAACAAAGTTGGTTCGAACAGAACTTCGAATTGAGCAGTTTGGGTGTTCGAATGTTGCGTGGGAAGAAAAAGAAGCATGCAAAATGTTCTGCGAATGTCGACAGCATCAATCATGCTTTCATCCATCTTTCCATTTATACCCCGGCCATATTTGGACAGGGTGATGATATGACAGTTACAAGTTTTTCTAAGGAAGAGGTGTTCGACCTTCTCCGCATCAATAAAATTACTGCACGAGTTGGTACTGACAATCTGTCTTCAGCTCTTTTAAAGCATGGCTTTGTGGCTGTGACCGATGCATTTACTTCTTTAATTAATTCGTCTTTCCCTACTCCTGACTGTTGGAGACCCGTCAGTATTATTCCCATCCCTAAATCCAACAGTTCTACTGCTTTAGCAAAACGGTTTCACTCCGTCGCCTTACCATCCTCCGGTCTTAAACTGACGGAGCGTGCTATACCTAAACGCCTGTGTTCTTCTATGCACCCTCCTGATGACCATTTCCAGTTTGCCTATAAATCTAACAGGTTCACTTTGGACGCTGTCGCCTGTGCGTCGCGCCTTTCTGGACTATTCGTCGGCATTTACTCAGTCCCACGGTCTCTTCCACTCCACAAACTGCAAACATTTGGTTGTCTCAGTTCTTTATTAGCATGGCCGTCTGATTACTTTACTAACCGAACCCAGTGCACACAAATGGATGGTAAAGTTTCGAAACCATTTATCAACAACTCAGGAGTGCTACAGGGTGCTGTTCTTTCACCGCATCTCTTATCCGCTTACACCAGTGACTTATCTACTAGTTCCCCTTGTCATCTGTTCAAGTATGCTGATGATGTTACCCTCTCTCAAGCCGTTTCGAACAACAATGATATTTAAAGTTTTCCAACAACCTGCCTTCTGTTTACGATTTCTCTGCACGAGCTGGTTTAAATCTTGACACATCTAAATGTTTTGAATGTCTGTTCTCTCTCCCTCGGTCGGCCTACTCATCCAAAACATCTTCCCATCAACTCAAAAACTCTTACTAGGGTTGGTTCGGCAAAATATCTAGGAGTTGCTATTGATAAAAATCTGAAATGGACTACACACATTTCTACCTGTGTAAAGAATCTCCGACAATTGTCAGGAAACTTCGGGACAACAAGGTGAAACAGGGCACTATCTACCGATTTGTATACCAGAACCATGCGATTGAATTCTAACTAACACGTCTAACACGTCGACGCCGGTAAGAGGGGCCAATTCGTTTCGCCATTTAATAGAAAGTTTGTGTTTGTTTTTACCTTAGGCAGCCATTCGTGTGACATGTGACTGTTCAATGTTTTGGATTCACCGTAATGGAAGTGCATGAACTGTGAACAAAATAAACAGAAAGCAGCCTTGGAATGTTTCAATAAACTGTCATCGGTAAATCTTTTTTTAATAGCTAATAATGACTTACAAAATTGCCGGCATGCAGAAGAGATATGGAAGAATTTTTTGTCTAATAAATCACTTCGTTTCTATGCGATTTAAAAAGGGACGTATGGAAATCGGTACATACCTCGGTCGGCCGGATTCAAGTGCGTGATCAACATAACTTGCTTATATGCTTATATGCTACTGTGTAGCTTGATGAACGTTCAAATCGATGATGAGAATCCAAACTATTTATTGATTTTCCCAAGTACACAAACTGTGCATCCATTTTTACTAATGATTCTCCTCATCGAGAAATTTGGCAAGGTTGGATCCAAGTGAATGTAAAATGGATGCCTACTGACAAATTTTCAACCTGAATTTGATCTTCACGAGAATCGTGGCTTATACGCGCCAAGAATGATTGACTTACTAATCAACAGTGTTCACATCACAGGTAACGGACTCACATAAATGACAGCTGCAAGTTCCCTCAATGTTTCGTGACCACTGGCGTTACTGTCGTCGAAATTTTCACTGTCTGTGGATCGGATACTGGCTCGTGAACGGACCGGGGCAGACATGTCACCACGACGAGCGCGTTTACCACCAGCGTAGAGGACAAACTGTGTGCCCAGAAAATTTGATCGCAATTTGCCGGCAAAACTTTCCGCGTCCCGAGACAGGTCGGTTGCATCACAAGAAATCACATAATTGCTGGTGGTCGAACGTTTGCGTCGCCGAGCAGCAAGAAGGAAGAATTTTCGGTCATCACGTTCCATATGAAGATAGTAGGTTGGAAAGAGTCCACGATCCACGCCATGTTTATCTCGACTTATACGACATCGAATGGTAACGCCCTGGATCGAATTGAAGGGGTAAAATTACCAGATGGCTAAGTATGAATGGAAAAAAAATTAACTTAAAAATATTATAGTACCACCAGACTCGAATAATTACCTTAATGTTAGTTTCTTCGTTTCAATCCGTTAATTGGGTAACAAAAAAATAAACTACAAAAGTCTCATCATAACTTTTCGTGCACTAATACTATCCACTGTTCGTCTATGGACATTCTCAGGTGAGCCGACTAAACTAACATAAGAATCTGAACAGGATCGGTGGAGCTGATTTTCTGGCCAGAAGCATGCGACTGTAGGCTCACTGACTGTTTGGCGCTTGCATCCGGCAATCTCGTTCATGCGCCTTGCAGTCGTTTCAAATCACGAGATTAACTATTACCCTAGTGTCCGATAGAAATGACATTGTTTTTTGTGCCTCTAGAATCAGTTCTCACATCGAAACAATTTCACATTGCCGAGTGTCCTCGCACTTCACGTGACAAGATCTCGCGAGCCCCAGTCCTCTTGTCAATAGAGTTTCGAATATGACAGCCCAAGATGTATTGTTTTCACAACTCACCAAATGATTTTCATTAGTCCCACAAAATGACCTTGTCAACGGTCACATTCAAAAAACAAGAGGAACCAGACTGGAGGAATAGTCATGATTTTGTAGACTATCCATACCCATTGTAGTCAACAGGATATCCATTTAGTAATCAATGCATATAGACAATCAAAAAATGGTCGGACATTTCGATAACTTCTCATCAAAGATAACATGACTAAGCTTTGTAGTCCTTGACACCGGGAAGTCAAAACATTGTACCAACTTTGGACGCAGTATCACGATTCGTATCTGCATAAAAGTTTGCGTAAAAAGGCGTCCGCATTTTGGTGAAAAATGGACGCATCCGTCACACATTGTCAAAATATAGAACAATATGTAAAGTTACGACAGTGTGTAGAAAATGAGTCACAACCTGGTCCCGATTGGTGAGAATTTGAACCAAATGAGGAACAGTTAAACTTACACGGAAATTTATGCGAGGTTTTAAGCGAAGGAAAAAAATGAGTCCTGACATGAGAACAATATTAAAAAGAACCATTTTATAGAAGGAAGGAATCCGGAGGAATTATATGTGCACATTTTTCACACGCGGATAGATGCACATCACACAATTTGGTGGGCGGTTTTTCCAGTGGTATGAACGATACACCAGTGACAATTGACAAAATATGATGAAGGGCTTTTAAGTGTTTCTTCAACAAACCAGCAAAATGCCGGGTGAGAAACACACAAGAGAGCAAGAGAAACACAATGATTAACAAAAAAGGTAGTGTTTTGTTCAATGCGGAAACCCCACAGTGTTTTAATGCAAAAAGATATTCTTTATACAACCAGAAATGCCAGGTAACCATCTCAAATCTTTACGATGTGATACATTGGAAGATTTGTACTCAGTTGAGGCAACTCCCCTCTTAGAGAGAAAATTTTACTTATCTATCGTTACAAATAACATCGCAAATCAACTTACAGGACGAAATCCTCGTTTCCGGAAACCAGTTGGAACTACGTGAAATCTTAAGGCTTAAACAACTCGGCCGAGTAAATCAATTTAATTGCAATTCCGCAGTTATTTAAAGCTTGCATATAGTCAAAAAATCAAGGCAGGAACGACTGTAACCAATCAATCAGGGCTTGTGGGATCAGCCAAGTGAGGGGAAACAGAAAGACTCAACGGTTGGAATTCAAGTCCACGTTTGTGTGTGTGTGTGTGTGTGTGTGTGTGTGCATCTGTGAGACAAAAACAGGTGTGAAATGGTTGCAAGCATAAGCGTAATGATGTAAGGTGACCGAGTAGTGATAAGATTTCGTTTCAAGTTTAGTTAAGCCGTCTTCAAGCCGACGGAACTGATGAGCTATCGATAGAAAAAAACAACAAATGTCACCTGAAAAAGCACTCATGCATACTACCTTTCTATGAAGTTCGGTGATCGATTCGAAACAAAATACACATTCACTAGGACATCAAACACTTCGGAGCATCAACCAACTCAAAGAGAATGAGGTCAGTAAGACGGGACTGTGAAAAAATCTAATAGAAATCCTCAAATATGCGCTTCAAAAGATAGAAAATTTGCCGTAATTTTTACAACTTGAATTACTCAGTGTTGATTAGATGACTGAAGAAAACAGAGGAGCAAACGGAACCGCATTCGGGTCTTTTTTACAAACTTGGAAGAAATCCAAAATGAAGCTTTTGTGAACTAGGTGGCCAACTGGCAACGAAATCAAACGTGGAACATAAAAAAGCTAGGCAAGAAACCAGCAGATAATCGTTTTTGTTTGCGTCGGTCTTTCTGTATAGACAATACGAAACCAGTGACTAGCCAGAGCTTATTCGAAAAAAAGAGAAACAATGCATATGGGAAGTTCTGTGGACAGACGATCATTGGGCCGAGATCCTGCGCTGTTGGCACAAGTTTCAATGTCAGAGCTTATGCCTAGTTAATACATAGGAAATTCAGGAAATAGATTTGTATGCAGTTACGATGCTCATGCGCCTGACTACAGCGGTTTGTGGGGTCGAGTGCTGCTTTTTCTACACGAATCTCCCGAACCTTCCCACGTTGTCTATTGTCTGTCAGCACCAGTTACTGATTCAGTTATTGTCGAATCGGCTTGTCCGAAGTGGTATAACGTGTAATTCCCCCGGGTAATAATGACCCTCCGTGTGGTTCAGCGAGCAGAAACCTGAGTAACGAGTATGTATCGTATTAATACATACTTGAAACAAGAGTACGGTAGATGCCACATGCTCCACAAAACCGAAGAGCTAATGCACTGGGAAACAGACCGGCACAAATGAGTTTAAAGCATAGATTGGTACACAAACTAAACGGGATTTCATCAACAGGTAAAATGTGATAACAAGCCAAATGACAGACAAATCCCACTGACATAAGGTCAGTGATGTTGAACATATGAACACACCGAACACATCGTTTCTAAACTAAGCCGTAACAGCGGTCCACATTTGTCCAATTCCCGACTGGGCCCAGGCTTTGTGATCGATCAGAATTGTTTTGGACCCAATAACATAATATGGAAGTGCTCAGTCGAAAATTTTAATTCCGTCAGAGGGTGACCAATACTGTATTGTCTATGAATTTGTAAACGACCTGGGGTTGCGCATGTGAACAGAGTAAACGGAAAACGAGCTTCCGTTTATCAGAGTATTAATTTTATTTTACTAATGAACTCCTCGACGACAGTCTAAAAAACCGATCGATCAAACATCCATACATTATTGATCACGAATCTGCGGAATAAAAGACAGCAATGTCATGACGATAATGGGAATGTGCATGCCGGTACCCGCACAAAAAGCATTCCACCTCAGAGGCAAGTATGGATGGAACGATTATAAAAAAGTTTCTATCAAACAATCTGTCTCCAAAAAGGGTATTCGGAATTCCTTAAAAAAGCAGACAGGAGTCGTCGCGGTGATATAATGGACGATAATGAGGGATAAAAGGGGAATGCACATATCGGTACTCGTACGAAAAAAAGGATACGCGAGACTTTCCTCACCGAACAAGCAAGTATGACTGGGTCAGATTAAAGGTATAAAACGCTATTGCTATTTTTTCCTAATCAGCAATTCACCCTGAGACCAAATTGCTCACATTGCAGCCATTCGACAAAGTTTGCTTGTCCATCTCGGTAAACAAATCATCGTTTGGAATAGTTTCTAAAACTTGTGAGTCCGGGAAACGTTTCTCATCGGAGAAAACAAAACGTCAGTAACTAACCCAACCAATCAATGATTCATGTCTTTCGGTCGCGAGAACAGACCGGCCGAAACCTTCTGTATCCGATCCGTTGATGGGAAGACAAACGGCTGACTTCGGTGTGATTTTTTAGACTGTATCATCATCAACATCATCCGTGGAGATAGCTTTGATTTCAGCTCCACATGACTATCTAGCTATTTTAGGTGACTCTCATCATGTCAACAAGCATCGGCGTCATTGGACGAATGCAGACAAATCAATAATAAATATTGGAAATCATAAAGAACTCAGAAGCGACACGGAGAATCAGTGATTACTCGACTGAAAAGTCTTTCTAAACCAAAATACAAAGCAGCCTTACTACAAACTAATAAACATTTGTTTTTGGTCACTGAACGCAAAAAAGTAACTTAGTATGATATCTTGCTAGAAGCGGACAGTTTTGTAGGATAATTCGTTTGCCAACTTCATTACTAGATCATAATTATTTCCAAGGTTGTCATAGGTTCGGTTACCTTATCCACAGCTTCCACCAACGAGGGACACAACAGAATTGGTCGTAAAAAGAAAACCAATGCATCATTGCTGTTTCGTACAACTGTCCGGATAGTTTGAAACAAAACAGAATGGACTGGTCTGTCTAAGTATCGAACAAACGATTTATTGGTCATGTCCACTTCGAAGAAAAGTGCACGACCACTGGTCAATTGAGTTTACACGCTAAGCTGATAGTCGACTTATTCTTTGACATATTGTGAAAACACACATGACCAGTTCGTTGGCAAGTGATCGCGTGTTCAAGGATAACACTGATATAGTTTGGGAATACAAAAAAAGATATTGGTTCTTGAGTTGAGACAAATTTGATTTAACATTCATCGTTTTTGTACATCTTTTTAAATGCTGTGATTTTAATACGACCAAGTAGTCGTACCAATTCAGAAGGTAAACAGTCGATCAATTCTGAACTAGGCTGAATGACTGGCAGTTAAGAAGTGGTAGGCTCATTGTGTTGCTTAATTAATTGACACGAGCGATCTGATCGAAAGGGGGAAAAACGGACTATCACGAACAAGGCCGGAGTTTCTCACTAGAATCTCATTTGAATCGTTAGGGGCGTGAATGGATAAAGAGTCCATTTGAACATCACATGGTGATTCGTGGGAGGATTTTCGTCAGTCAGGCAGGCTGAATCTTCAGAAGGGGGACACCAGGTCCGAAAGTATTGGTTTTCACTTTCAGTAGTATGTTTCGCAAATGGATGGATGAAAAACATTTACCCGGAAGGGATGGTTGGGCAGGAGAGTACTGGGTACGCACACCCGAAGAGCGGCAATAGTCGTGAAACCGCTCGTGTGCTTCCGGAAGAATTTTGTTCATTCATCCGTATGTAAAATATATTACAGAGAAGAAAAGCCTGAATTTATTCGAATGACAATTATGGATTGTGCCTTCTATAAGTAGAACATTCAATCACAGAACGAGATATTTAAACTGATAATAAGAAAGCATTTTGATTGGAAAAAAATACGTAACCAATCATCCAATCGCATGTCCCTCTTTGTCATCCTGGTTCGATCTGGGTTTCGGTGGGACGAGGAGTGCACTGTACTCTCGACGGGAGATTTTGTCATCGATGCTAACTGCCAAAATACTTAATCATAGTCAGTAACCGATTGAACCTTTGTAATTCTTATCAATTTCTAACTGATTGATTCATTTTCAGTCTGATCTGATGTTGGACTATATTTTGTTACCAGGATATGTATCGAACTGATTGCACAAAACATCACTTTGAATGGTGATCATCACCACTATTATTATAATCACAAAATGGAAAAGGGGATATGAACGGAACACTTTAATTGTCAAATTATTTTGATTTCTAGTTTTCATTCTCATTCTGTTTGCAAAGGACCGACTACTCAAAGGTAAGATGATTACAGGATAATAGACAACACAGACCAAAGTAATAACTAAAATATTTATGAAAATGGAAAATGATTTCAAATATTAGGCTATCCCGGTGAACATTTCTGTACTATCGATACAAAATATCACCGTGTAGATTAGAGTCGTGGGAAGAAATGAATTGACGGTGTATTTATCACGTTTATCTTGGTTCGAAATTTCTTCTCACCTATTTGATCATCACAATTTTTAGGTTATACTTTTACGCTCCACGTTTTTTTTCATTCACTTCGTTTTGAGACACAACTTTGAAAATTAAAAACCAAAATAACGGAACCAAACACCGCGCGGATAAAAATTCCCACAGCAAAACCAAATTCACAAACGCAGTCGAATACGCAACTCTGTCGAATCAGAAATAGACATGATAGTCCTAATCAGTCTGACAGGAGGTGTTGGATTGACGGGAACAAAAAAGGCGAGCAGAAACCGCAAAAACCAAACCAAAATTGTCACAAGAAGTGTAACGATACGCATTGTTGATAATCAGTAGTAATAATTTACTGTTCGTTTTGTATTCATATTTGTTTGTTTTCGAGATAAAAAACGACATTGATTGGCAAATATCAGATCAACAAAATCGGCAAAAGAGAAGGAAGAAGAGTGAAGAAAATCAGTTTGGTTTTCAAAAAACGAAGTTCACAATTTTGTGCGGTTATCGGTCGGACATCAGTCGGGTGAAAGTTATCAAAAAACCAATAGCCCCAGTGGGACACAGACCGCAAGACAGTCGTTAAATAAAAGACGAAGTCTAAGGGTCGCGGTTCGATCGAACCGATTCGAGATGATTGCGTGTGAGAATTACGGGGATGGGTATTGTTTGTTATACAATCAGATTTACGGGCATTGCAAAACGCAACACAGACGGAGTTGAGTGCAAAAAATGCCAACTCTGGAATGACGCGAATAGATGAACGAAGTAAAGGTCTTGTTATTTTACAGATATATCATCAAACCGATCAGTAGTACACTTTCTCATATTAGTGGTTGATGAATATGCAAAAATTGGATGGACGTGTAGAACAATGAAAACTTCATGAACGCGGTCCTTAAAAGTTAGCGACAATAAGCTGTAGGATTTTATTGAGACTACACTACAAATATGCCACAACCACAGGCCAGACTGTCCTCGGCTAATAGTAAATATAAGTTACGTGAAAAGCTTACCGGTTGCAGTATGTAATGAATGCTTAAAGAGTACAAATAAAATGGCATTCCGACCTTCACTGGTCAAAAGTGAGATTCACTTTGGATGTTCCAAACAACGTGACGGAAGGTAACTTCTTATGCCACGAAAACGTGGCAACTTGTCCATGAAGTTCATTACAAACAGACGCTGAACCATTTTAATAGAGTCTAGCGAAATTCCGATATGGAAAGAACGCCCGAAATTTCACTGCAAAAGCAATCTGTTTGATACCGGGGATTCGCGGTATTCAATGCATCTTTGAATCGCTGGAAACGGCTGATTCCCGTGTGTTGAGAAGAACGCAAGCAGTTAATGAATGACAGTTGTTTTGTTTCGTGTTCCTATCCGCAATTATCACAGACATAATTATCAGGCGTGACCAACCGAATTCTCAAACGTTTGTTAAATTGTTTCTGGCAATACATCTGTTTTCTGGACAGAATGTATTGATTCACTTTTCTCCAGATGTGACTCGCTTCCGAAATGAATTGGTGTGAACGAACGGATACAGAACCTGTGTGTCTGGTCGAAATAACGATTCACCTGGAAACCCGATAACGAATGTCTCAAAGTTGTATGGCTTCAAATCGAAACAAACACCTATTGCTCAACCAGAATGAGAGTCTACAAAAGGTAACAGCTAAGTTGGAAAACATTATTATCTTGTGTTTGGAAATAAAGCTGGTCGGAACTTCTTACACCAGCGGGAATTGGAGAGACAAGTTCCCACAGTAATAATATTTTGTGTTTGTTGTCAGCGGCTATTCCCATCCGAAATTCTTCACAATTTTTAAGGTACTTAATGCCCGACAGGTTCGAAATACAATAAAAAAATAAAAACCTCGGCAGTTTCCCCAGGTTGATCTAGCAGTTTAACAAAAAAATGCACGACTGCAATGGAGGAAAAATCACGTTAGTTAGTGTACTTTCAGTTTTCGTCACATCACATTTTATTTCTATTAGTTTCGTTAAATGGGCACCGTGACCGCCCTCGCAAAATGCTGTCAAGTTACCGGCATTTCAAATAGCCTCTGGTGGGGAAGTCCTGTGCGCTCCCGTATCGTGGCTGAGGTGTTCATACTAATGAGCCACGAGGAAGGCGAACGCTCGGGCATGCCGTGCCGGAACAATTGATCTTCGATAATCAGTCTATGGGAGTTGGCTTAATCGTGATTTCAAACCAACCACGGGCTGCGTATGAAGCACCTGACTGTGTGCTTACCGGCATCCAAGGTTAAGAGGCGCACTGGGCAACCAGGATGTCTAGCTTCATGAACCGACTAATCAGTCACCAGCGCCCAGTGGGTTACGTGAATCCCAGATTTTCCTGCTCTGTTTTGGGTTAGACCATTTGATCAAGGGCTCGGGGTGAGGTCTTGTAAATCAACCTTCTACTTCGGTTTGAGCAACCGACTAACACGAAACCTACAGAGGAGTTACGGATCCCGTTGGATGATCGGGCATGTGTATATAGGGGAAATGAAAAAAAATGGCAAGAGTTGTGAACTTTACACATTGTTCCTTTTTCTTTCTCTTTTTTCTCGCTCACTGTTTTCATTTTTTGCCGCGATTCCCACGGCAAACCATCTGTGTCATGATTTGTCCAAAACACATCACTAGTATCAGCCCTAACAAGGACAACAGTAATAACTGAGAAGAATAGGTAGCGTAAAATCCTGATGCCCTCAAACAAAAAAGGAAACACAAATTGAAGCAGTCAACAATTTTAATCGTCGACTATTCCTACCACGAGCACAAAACGACCGCAAGTCATTCTGAAGTACATCTAATAAAAATAGACCTGTAGTGAAAGAGTGACTTAATCAAATCAACGAGATGAATTTGCAACAAAAATATATCGGCATTCCATCCGACCAGACACTACACTTTGTTCTACTTTCACGAGTATTGCAATCAGAAAAAACTGTGATCCAACCAGAGCCGTGAAGACAACATAACCAACGGAAAACAACTGAGGGTAAAGGAGCTATTTGCATTACGAAAAATAGGCTGATTTGCCATCTAAACGAAGTGGACTGAACAAGTGTATAGCGATCTTGGTTACAGTGGTTATTCCTTGTTTTCCTTTCACTGATGCTATACGTTCACTTAGGAATGTTTACATGGGTCGCATCTGTATGCTCATAATACCAGTATCTCTCTCTGATGAAACCAAGGAACCGTTAACTTGCCTGTCGTCGTTACATCCTTGCCGTGCTCAGGGCTACTTTTTCAATTAAGTAATAGCTAAAACATTTCAGAAAACTACATCAACTCAGCTTGTGATGGGCTGGTCATTCCACTTCTGTTTTGTTCATCGGCGAATGACCGTAACGACAGTAAGCTCGAATTTCGCAGTGTACTCATGGATCAATTCCAATTTAACCGAAACATTCGTCAATGAAAGTACTCATGTAAAACCCGATAGGCAACTGGAAAGAAGTCCAAAATATCCATCTATGTACAGTTTAAATTTTGCTCAGTCGACAAACATCTCGCTAGTTTTCACAAACCTTATTCATAAGCATACATTTACCATGCCGGATGGCAAAATGTCTTTGTTTTCAACCATAAGCATCGTGAAAAAAAACTGCACTCGATAGATCTTCACCAAGTTTCATGATAAAATAGTCTCAAGTCAGACAGTTCGCCTAATAAGAAGAAGAAAGATTGAATACAATGATATGAAACGTGAAAGTGAGGTTTTGCTGAAATTGATACACCGAGTCCAGTCAAGTAGCTAATAAGCTGAACTTCAAATGCACATTCAACATGAAAAAAATTTGTGTCCATTGAACAACTCGCATATTGGAAAGTCAAAATTGTCGTGAATAAGCCGAATTAGACAGGTTGTATAGGTGAATAGGATTCCGTCAAATTGCGGGACAAATCAAGCTTACCACACAGTGTTCGACTCCGAGATGTCCCAATTTACTTTACGAAGGTGGTACGAACGGACTACACCGGGATTATCAATACGAATAAATTAATACCATTATCCGACAAATAGGAAAATGATTTATACTCTTATTATCTTTGGATGAATAACGATGGAGACGATGAATGTGAATTTTTATCAATCTGAAATGACCCAAGTTTGCATTGAACAAGAAAGCATAACAATGCAGCATGTTCCAAATCATCTATTGGATCCGGGCAACGAAACACGAATCACATTGACCAGAAATAAAATTGAGGCCGCTGACCAAATAGATCGCGGTTCGCAAACCGATTATGACGGGTACGCACTGAACGGGCTGAGTGGAACACGTAGACCATCAAACCTACGCGATTCGGTTGATTTCACCTGTTCTACCCTTTGGAACGTGTCGTTTAAAAAAGCTTCATATTGCTCCTCTTCCCAAATACTAGAGCAGTTGTCTGAACATACAGAGTTGGTGCAAACAGTGGGACAAGGAGGTGTCGGTTCTCATCAGGTCCTATCGAAAAAAAAGCCCGTATAAACGGCATGCAGCAAGTCCCTGATTAAAAAAATACAACTAAGAGCTATTAAGCTGTCGAGAATCAAGTAGGATTGGGCAAAGAGAGCAATGAAAACAAACCGATTCGTGTCCATCAATCCACAAAAAGCACGAATTTCTGTTTGACACTTATGTGGAGAATTTGGACGGCACGTATTTCAGCAACAGTCACGTATTTTCACCAGTTCTGGCATGACTTTCGAAAGACAAACAAAGCAAGCGATATTATAAAGTCACTCCTATGTAAATATGTATGTGGAATCCGAAATAAATTGTGCTCACAAAGAGGAAAGCTCAGTATGGATAACAATTGAAAATACGACTCAAAATCGCGAGTTAAACAGAAATGCAAACTCTAAGAGGTACATTCCAAAAGATCAAACAATCAGACCGGTGGTACAAAGTAAAATTGTGTGCACAGGTTATCAGTTGCTACTGAGCGAATTTCAGTAGATCTGAATGTTCGTCGTGACCCAGGTTGTGGATTTCCGCCAATTTTCAATGGTTGAACCTGGAGATTAGGTCACAAACGTCTCAACACGCGCCGAGCTGGCATCGTCGACGGACAAAGACAATATAACCCGTTGCTCATAATTAACAAAAGTTTTTTTTTTTTCAAAATCTAAAAACGCTTGGGTCAATAAAATTGACCGAGCAAGTATGAATACCACTGAGCCTTGGATCACGTTGGTTCCATTAGTTGTTACTTTTTTTTGGAGTGGGCTATTTATACAACCCGGTCGGAGATGCGCAATCTTTGTGTTACAGACAGTTGGACGTCTTCCCGGCGTGACAGTCAGTTGACATATCGATGGCCAGTGGTCGGGAAAATTTTCCGAATAAAAGGATCGCTTTTATCTCGTGCATAAGTCAAATCGGCTATAACCTTCCCCATAATCTGGGTCAGATCCTTCACAAAAAAGTCACCCAAAAGGGGACTAAGAGGTTACCTCGCGCACGATGAGTCCTTCCATCGTCTCGAGTTGGCACCGGGCATCAATTTGCCCGTTATGGTATCGACTACATAAGACCGTGTTAAAAAATTCACTTCTCCTTCTATCCGATTTCGACATCGACCGTCTTCCGTTTCGTACAACGAATATGTCATAAAAAAATGGTATAAACTGTGGATATTTAACCATACGAATTTCACCAGTTATACTGAAAAAACAAGGTTTGGTGACAAGAGCGATCTTTGAAGTCACATACTCCATTTGGGCAACGAAAAAGAATGTATTTCGCAATCATACTTTCTTGATGGCATTGAAAACCAAAGATGAAAGAACCTAAGTTTCTCCTCAGTCTATCAGCGTTTACATATAAATATATATTTATATATATAAGATAAATATGTTTATGAAAGTAACCATATGTAGCTCTAATTCTGGGTAGGCTAACTGCCAGAAAAGTCAGGGTAAATAGTTTAACAAGACCGGAAAAAAACAGTAACGAAAATGACACTGCAAAGTGTTCCGTCTCACAGATTCACCCTCTGGGTAACCAACTATCGTCCAAAAACTATGGTTTATGTATGGGCTTTTCAGAGTCCGGAAGCCCAAATCAACACCCTCAGCCTTTGGTCACACGACCTAGTCCTCGAGACTCTAGAGCGACACCAGACGTCCACTAAGTGTTCCAGCACATACGCCGTTTGGCCACTTCAGATCGGATACCCAACAATAAGGAGTTCCCATTGAGGTCGCCATAGGTTAATTCGAAACCTGCACTCCTACTAGATCGCGGTGTCACTAGAAATAGCAACGAGTTACGGTCCTACTTAACATCAAGTCAAACTCGCTCGCTTGATCGTTTTGCAAAGGTGAACATACACCACGTTCTTTACATGGTCGGTGCTTACCGATGGCCACTAAATCTCTATGGCAAAATCGATCGCCTAGTAATAATTTCAAGACCCACCGCTTGATGATGCCAGGGCGTATAGCTTAATGTTGTTCGACTGTTGGCCCGGTGGGTAGCATTGGATGAGTGTGAACTACAGGCTCAGAGTAGCCAAATTTAACTGAATGATTTGTTCTGAATAAAATAAAAAAATAGTAAATATCCACAAGATTCTGATGGTTTAGCTTGGTCACCGGAATGCAGAGATTAACGATCAGACCATTGCAGAAACTGAAAAGCTCAGCTATGGAAAACAAGCAACCCTATAACCATTAAGAATACAAAACAGATAGGACAGTCCAATTGTACGAAGACTGATACACAAAAACAACAAAAAAACTAGATTGCAGATCCCTAATAAGGCAGGTATGGCACAGTATGTCGATCCACGGGACACTATTGAAAACAAATGACCAACTTTGAAGCGAATAGTTTGGTCATTAGCCTATTTAAAGTGATCCATAATTAGCTTTGCAACATCAGATGACTGGTTGACTAAAGATTGGTGTCCGACCCATTGGAAGTCACTAAATTATTCCAAACGTTGGCGTGTTCTCGTGAACATTTAACGTAGTTCCAAGCATGCTGTCAGGACTAATCTTCTGTCGTCATCAAATTACAACGAATTTATTCAGATATAGCACATTGTCGGCTATTCTGGCTTGGTTTCGATCTAAAACCTTTCTTGGACGCATTGGGTAAGGGTCTTCCAATCAAGGAAAATCAAGAACATCTTTGAAATTTTGTGGACCAAAAGAACCGCTTTTCATCCAGGAACTTTAATAAAGAAGACAATGAGATTAATTTGTGCAATATGTGCGGGGTCGATTTTCCGCATTTTCACTCACTCACACACACACACACACACACATACACACATACTGCAGCTTATGTCAATTCGAGAAAAACCATAATATCCAGTTTAGGATGACAATATCGGATGAGTCCAAGACAATGTAACTATCAATCAGGAGATGTCTGACTGCATTAAAAAAAACATTGTACCAATTTGGTCTGCACATCCACAGTCGTAAACAACATTAGAAATAAAAGATTTCCAAAACATGATGGGATATTTCCGAACAAAAAGTGAGTCGGTGCAAGCAAGGGCAATGTGGCTTGTCAGTTTGGACTGACACTGAAGAGTGAACCTGTCCCTCGTCTTTTTGGTTCCTTGTCAATCTCGTTGTATGGTTCGATGTATACACTAATTATGCCCTCTATTTTCGTTGGCTTGTTTGGGTAGATAAAAATTAGAAAACGGTGCACAAGCAGATGACTTGACATTAGACAGCGTATACTCTCATTTCCGGGGTTTTATGTTCTTCGATATTCTTCTCAATTTGGAGGAGGAGAATTTTGATGAAATAATCAAACTTTCAGAAAAAAGAAACACATGACATTGTCGAAAACATGTTGACGCTTCCGACAGATCCAAGAATGGTCAGTCAACACTGGACATCCTTTTCATGAGGTAATGATCGTTGATCTTGGCGTTCAGACCGCCAGTATTTCATCACGAATAAAGGTAACATTGTCAGCACACCCATGATGGAAACTCTAAGGTCAGCAATCACAACCTCGCAAAAGAAAACCCTAAAACAACCGAGCTTTAATCAACGCCGATCTTGAAAACCGTCGAGACAAAGTATTATCTTTATCCAGAATAATCCTTGGATTTTACTCAATCATCAACTTACACCATATTGAAAATGTTACGCTTCTACATTTTTTCGATCCGGGAATATTTAGACCGTTTGCTGGTAAATGACAAATCGGTCCTGAAAGCCTCCAGAGGCTCCATTTATCGACAACACTCGAGCCTGTATTTCCCAACTTCCATCCTTTTCAACTCCAACGTGCATAAGCACATACACACAGTTTCGTTGTCCTTGTCTTATACGCATAGGCCAAATATTCACTATAATCCGAGCATACGAAAGTGTTACTTGTTTGCCTTTTAAAAAACGACATCAAACATACAATTGGTATTTGCATTTATTTCCATCGTCAAAAACGAACCAGTACAAAGGCCATGCCCTTCCCGGGTGACTGAATTAGACAGTTCTAATTTGACATCTTTTTGTCTGTTGTCGGATTCATCCCAGCATATAGTTTGCTAACTTGAGAACTAGTTGTATGATTAAAGATTTAATGGACGTCCGTGTATCTTCTTTGATCTCCTCTAGGCACAGGCTGGTAAAATACGCTTCACCGGACACTATTTACATTATCCATAGGATGAAAGGAATACGTTATTGCCCGAATCATCTTAACGTATCGATAATCAAAACTTGGTCCAAGAACCGGACCCTGGCGGAACGCATTCAAAACTTTGCTCGTACGGAGTTCCTTCCAAGCCTGGATGCTGACAGCCTGTTTTCAGGTCGTAGCAGCCGAAATTCTGAGGTGACCGGGAGAACCGAACTAACTATTGCAGTGTGAAATTGGACTCCGTCGAACCATAAATTAGACACAGGCAATATGGTGAAAATTGAATGCTTATCCAAAGGAAATAAGTTCACTCTCTCAGTCCCAGCTTAATGAGTGTTTTCTTGATACTACACATATAAAAAACTCGAGCACATAGTCTAGAGATTCGTTCAGTTAGCTGAATTCACACATTTTGCTAATTACTTTGAAAGAGTCCCAGAACAACAAATGAAGTGACTAAGTATGCTCGGTCTTCCCATTTACCGCGAGTCCGTTTAAGTTTCTGAGAATCGTGTTCCCAGTGCTCTCAAATTCCAACCAAAAATACGCCAAATGAATGCTTCAAGTCCGGGTTTAAAAATAGGACGCATAATTCTCTCGTTCACTTTGAGTAGTTGATGTTGTGAATTAGGAACCAGAACCGGAAGACGTTGGTGCAAGGTTAATGGCCGCACAAACTGAGCTAAAATACAAATGAGTATTGGACAGAACGGTACAGGGCATATGAGTACCAGTTTATATCTCTTAATAAAAAATGAAATCACATAACACCATATGAATAAAGCGTAGTGCATGGAAAAATGAAGTAGCCGGGAAGTATGGTTTGGTTATGGAATGACTGCAATTCCATTTCTGCATGAGAGCGAGAACAACTACCATAGCCTTTTGGTGTCGAAATCAACTAATTTGCTCTTTACCTCGACTTTGATAAAACCTTGTCACACGCGATATTACTCGGATTCCATTATCCACCGTGATTTTTACCCGTACCGGAAGAACGGAGACTTTGATTTGATACGAGCAACTGAAATTGCGTTACTGGAAACCGATTCCCATATAAGGCAGATTTTATTTGGTTCTTCGGGGACTGAGCGTAGATATGTCTTCCAGAACACTCTGAAAGATTTCTAGAGGTGCATTCCAAGATTTACCATTTGTGGTGACAAAGTAGACAAAATCAATATTGACGTAATAAGGGACGACGAATGGCCAAAAAGGGTTTGTCTGCATTTGGCAAAGAAAGCCTATAAAAGGTGTGCCCAGTTTGTTTGGTGCAATGAGTATGACAGTATTCACCACATAAATTCACAGCGAATGTATGTTCTCTAGCGGAACCATGTATCCAAATGTGCATTCAGTGACTTGAACGTTCTAGAATATACCTACCCACAGGTAGCAATGCAAAGGAACGATCGGTCTTCGGATACCACAAGAATGTGAACATGAAGACTGACTACCGACGTTCCAACTAATGCGAGCATTCTTAACTGGGGCTTTAATAATAAGGTACGCCACGGTTCTTTCTAACATCTAAAACTGCCAGGGCTATGAAATCAAAGGAAGCCACCGTAAAGTCATCACTGATTACATGTTTTATCGTCGTAACTTAGCCTCACCCTCGTTGTAAAGCTTCCATTCCTAACGCATTGTTTCTGGTCTATGTTGCATCGAGTTTCGCAGCTTTTGTGTCATTACTTATCGCTCCAGGATATTTCCCGGCATTCCTATATCGTTATTAATTTCTGCATCTTAATGAGAAGCCAATCGCACATGTCTCTTGAACTCTGTTTTGCGACTCTTGAACTGTTCTAAGTACCCTGTGATTACGAGAATATTGTGCTCCCTTCGCTTGGTCACTCAAATGATGTCAGATGTGTTACTAATCAGTAGCCTTGAGGGTAAAAGGAAAGTATTCGTCCCCCGGTTGGCAAGAAACTCACGCACTAAATAGTAGGCTTGTCTGTGGGCCGTAATGTTGAGAAAAGGAGTAATAAAAGCTCAATTAATGGGTTTTTAACAAGTGTTTTCATTAGTATCAAATTAATTCACCCTTCCAAACTCATGCATCAAAAACAAACATTGATTTCACATTGTACTGGGTTTTACTAAAAATCAAAAAACCGACCAGCTGATACCACGTGACAAATAAGGCCTGGTACTATCTTATACCTTAAAACTATCAGCGATATGGCAAATATATACAGGAGATCAAGCAGGATATTTGTGGGTATTCGAAGCGGACTAAGAATGCGAGACGATAATGGTCACCAATATCCTAATCTCGTTTTCGTCACTTCTTTGTCCGGATGGATCGAGGAAGGCATACACGAGTCTCTCTTGCCAACAACGAGGCGAGTAGTAAATAGGATGTCCGTTGAATGCAACATGCTTTTGGACGTGCACGAAAGTTAAATGCAGACGAAACTGGTACATTGAGAACATCAGTGTGACAGTTGTTACGATTTTTGTGCATGAAACTAAAACGCGCATTGGAACAAGGCAACCGAATTGGTCAAATCGAATTTCTCATAATATTTTATCACGTTCATTCGTTACAAGTTTTTGGACCAGAACAAGCGATTTTATGAGCTGGACATTTTGAACCGATTCCGGGGCACGATTCTAACAATGGAAAACATGGTCTGTACTGATCTCATGAAAAAAACATGAAGAATCCAGTTCATGTAGATAGAAATTGCCAAAACGCGAGAGAGAACATAAGACAGTAAACATGTCGGACGATGATGGAGAATTTGCACCAATCACAACCGGAAGTCAGAGCTGAAATTTTCTCTTATTTGTACGGGAAAATAAAACTTTTTTTCTTATCGATTCATTGTTTAACAATTTGGTCATAAACGCGCTCGGGATCATAATAGGCAGCAAACCTGTACACACGCACACACACACACACACACACGTACACACACACATTTATGTATATATGTATATATACATATATACAAAACGTCAAAATTCAGTGAAATCAATTTCCGTAAAACAACTGATGAGATGATGGGAAAAACACGGGCACTAGTAACGGTTGTCATAACTGCGTCACCAGTGGACAAGAGAACCAATCGGTTAAAGAGTAATAAATCGACGCACAGGCAAAATTGATGTACTTTAATTTGAATTAGGATTTTGAAAATCAGCAACAATTGTGAATTTCCTATCCAGTACCATTGTGGTTGTTGGTGTTGTTGTTTTCGTTGCTACTGCGGTCGCTAATGTCGCTAATTCATGAAAACATTTACATGATCGCAACAAGAAACAAACAGAAAGATAGTCCTGTTGTCGCAAGTCACCGTCGGATGGAGAAAAACAAGTCCCACTGTTTTTATTTTCATATGAGACGAGGTTGTATTTGAAATCTAGAGGTAGCGCAATCCAAGGCATTCCTAGATTGCGCATAGGGAGACAATTGTCAAATCTGATGTTGATCATGAGTAGAATAGGTTTGGTTTCATTGTGAATGATATAATGCCAATAACAGCATTGTTGGTAGATGTAATTCGTCAACGTTTCGGCTATCGTGGGTAGTCTTTCTCAAGGCAAGTTTTACAATCAAATTTGAGAACAGGTCTGGGTTCATCAGACAACCAATTGCGTACAAGCAAAAATAGCATCGAGGATTTGATGTGTTTAGAACTGGCAGGCGGTGTCCTTGTAAAATGCTATAAAAGCCACATAACAGCCATGAAATATGGAGGATTTACCCCACCAATTAACAGAAACAGGACCATAAATTGACACTCTCTATCTGGCCTGTTTTTGTTTTGAGGCACGTATTGATCGAAGGGTGAGTAGAGTTGGTCAGGGAATGACAAGACAAAAACAAGGTACGGAAAACGTTCTTGGTGGACATCTGGCAGTTCCACAAAGGCTTTAGATCCGCGAGATCCCCGCGGTAAGAAAGACAGAGAAGCCGTATAAAACGGTGTAGTGCATCAGATTTAAAGGCAGACGAGCATTTGAAACCACTTCCTCCTTGCATAGCGTTTTTACTTCCTACTTGAGGTATTTTTCCGCATTATTCTTTATTTATTTCATAAGATATCAACATTTTTCAGAACGCCTTCAATTGCATGCTCAACAGAGATCCCATTACTACATACGGTAAGGCTTGAGTAACAAGTAATAGGGGGTGACTGTTAAAAATGGTAAACAGCGATTTTCACAAGGCTGCATATAATGAGCGATTTCAGTTGGTTTTCTACGACTAAAGACTTCTTGAGGATATCGCCCGGTTTTTAGCTCCACCGCTTAACATTGCATGCAGATAAAGATAATACGATTAAATTTGCCAGTCGCGGAACACTGGAAAGAAACAGTCATCCTCAAATAGCACTACTGTGGTACACACGCTTCATGAGAAGCCACACCACGGACAGTGGCAACTACGAAATCACCTGGCAGATTCTGACCGGTAAGTCTAACATGTCCACGTCAGTGGGGTATTCCTCATGTCCTGGCCGGACCATCTCGATCGGTCCACGAATTGAAGAGAAATATGCTAATTGGGTCACCATTTATGGACATGGGCAACACAGATTCCAGCCACCTGTTCTCATCACTTGTGTTTCTTCCGGGGGACTGCACCTTTGTCCCCAGTACCCCAAACACAGATTACGAGATACTGACCTGATGGTCTGGACAATCTAACGAGCGAAACAACAATGTTTAGGATTTGCTTAAACAGTTACATCTGAACTGGCGGCTCTACAGCTCACACTATCATAGTCAGAGAATCAATGACTAGGGGACATAACACCAGGTGGTGTTTATATTTCTCTTTCAAATTCAGTTGAATGCTGCATACAGATGACGGGTCGAACATCAGCAAGCGAAATTAATCATACTGTTCGTGCTTCATCCTTAAAAGTATAGCTATCAGATAGGGATGTGGGATGGGAGTGGATCTCACCAGTTTCACATTTTGTGTTGAAGTGAATCCGACTTGCAAATTAAGTCTAGCAATCAACACAGTCGCAAATTGTTTGTCCTTAGGTATGATGACCATTTTTTTACTTAACGAATACCAAGATCCCGAGATTTCTCTCGCGCATATCAGCGCGCAAATCGTGCCAGTAAAAGGACATCATATGCAGATTAAAAGCCGTTCATGACAGCAGTTGAATACAGGACATTCCAGTCTCGGCAATCAGTTAAAAATGGATTTTTTTTTAGCATATTTGGTGCATGACTGCAGTGGAACGGATAAAATTCACAGCCACTGGACCAGCAACCGTGCGACGAAAAATTGGAGCCACGTAGAATCACAGAATCTTTCAGCGGGTTGGCTGTATTAGCATGAAAGATGAATGCGCACTGCTGTCAACGATTCCATGAAGGAATCGAAACGCCCAATTAACAAAAGGTATTTACGTTCAAATGCAGTCAATAGTTGCCGTGTTTAATCTCTTTACCAAATGTCTTGCCCAATGAGAACCAAGGCATAAAAAAATCCGTCCAACTGCTTCACTGGGAAGGGGGGGGCATAGATCAACGACTTTTCATTGTGATTCTCCTTGACATCTGAACGCCCAATACTAAGGTTCACGGGGTTTACACATTCTGGTGAACTCTTGGTCTCTATATCCTGAGTGCATATTTACAAATGAGGGAAACTCAATAGCATCATTTCATGTATGACGACTGAGGAATATGTGTTGTTTAGCGAGAGTGTGACAGGATCAGTGACCTCAGTATATAGATAAAACCATCAAAATGCAAATCAAATTTTTTATGACAAGATTCAGCCATGGGTAGAGGGGACGAGGCGTCTCAAAACCACTGAGGCCCAGTACGCGGGGAGAGGAAGCAGGTGACTGTGAAACTTGGAATGGTATAGAAATCACGCAAGGTCTCATTAAGTCACACATGGTAATGAGCCGGGTGACAACGATAGATTGAATGAACTAACGCATCACACTCAGTAACCCTAGAAGTACTAACATGGCAGGATTTACGTATTCGGCTGCGCATACACTTTAAGCCCATTTTATAAGGTTGCTAGCAACAATCGTTTGGGAACAAATACGACATAATCGGAAACTGGGCTTAATATCTAGGTGCATTGTAAAGAAACACCAGGCGAATGACGAGACATTCGAATTGATCTACAAGATACCAAGGAATTCGTCGAGAGCTGTCTGTCAGCTTTATTTGGAACCAGAAGAATCAACGACAACTGGGTGGTTAAACCCATCGCTGTGCTCACAGAAACGTTCTATCAAACAAATTCAGCCACCTCGGCCGCAGTTCGAGAATACCAATCATACCCTAAATTCCGTTGACTGTGACCATCACGCGTAGCAGGAAGCAGCTGATGCCTCTCGTGTGCTTTGTTCAATGAACTTTTCCCAACCACGAATAAACAATAATCCGGTCACTCCTATTTTCCAAAACTGCACCTTATCTTGACACTGTAACATTATTCACAAAAACGCACCTTACCACATGTACGTAACTGTATTGGCTATAGCGCAATGGGACTATTCAGTGAAACTAGAGAAGCTTGCCCAGACTTCGTGTATTGTCTAACGATATCTTCAGCACGAATGGAAATCGCTTCTCAGCCTGGAAACAAAAGGATCGAAAGTCAGACTTACCGTGACAGTAAAACTCGTCTGAATTCAGTCGAATTTTACGAGAACATTCCATAACAAGGAGATTTTGTGAACAGTCAACCGGATGAAGAAACATCCGAATTTCTGTCTGATCAGGCTTGCGGCATGGCTGATACAATTTTCAAGCGAGTCGATGCGTATACATGGGGATACTATCCAACAAATTTCCCCATCGTCGAAGTGTAGTTAATTAGATTAGTAAATAGTGTGATTGGAAAACAATGAAAAATGGAGTACGACAATTTTTTTCTGTTTCTGTAAACCTTTATTTAACTAATTTTATAACGGTCTAACTGAGTGGGAATAAAACGCTAATTAGATTTGCCCAAAACTCGACAATCTGAAGTGTAAGCAACACGAAGGTGAGAAAAGGAGAGAGAGAGAGAGAGTAAATAATACTACCAATTTATATTTCACAAACATCGGTCCCAGAACACCGGTCAGATATGGATAAGTGAGGTATTCCACCTCGTTCACGGATGTCGAATCACTGTTTTAACCTTATTGAGTAAAGAAATGGAGAGCGCGCACACGGACATACAAGTACATGCGCGTACACACACACACACGAACACAATTTCATACAAGTGTATTCACACGGGGGAATTGTTAATTCATGATGAAATCTCGAAGGTATGGTTGAGAAAAACCAATCCTTGACGAGCTCATTTGGTATGCACGAAAACAAAAAAATTACGGATAAAACAAAAAACCGCGGGATAGAGAAATTCACCGAAAACAGCTACTTAGGTTACTAAAAGTCAATCAAATCTGTTCACAAGCATAGCGTGTGGAAGAAGGGGGATCTAATTTTACGGCAATGAGTTTGAAATCACGGCAAAAAATTCTCCCCGGTTTTAGATTGTGATGTGAAATCCAAATCAGCAAAATATCTACCAAGTGTTTTTCACCCGTGAATTACTAATGCTTTGTGGAATCGATCTCAGTCCGAGAATTATTCATTCCGACGATGCATGAATAAACCCTTTCATGCTATACTAGCTAGAATTAAAGAAGACCGCAGGAAAAACCGTCCGTGCATTTCTGTTGTGAATCATATTTACTAGGCGAAATCGTACGAATAAAGAACAACAATCACCACAGTAAGGCTGCGATTAGATGAATCCCAATTACATCATGGCATATATATGTATATATATGCATATATTGCATTAGTATCTGGGTGAACGAGTAAAATTTCCAAGATTTCGCTGTATTCGTCACTCGTCAGATGTATATACTATATGCATAGGGATTTCGAAAATTCACAAGGACCATGGTTATCGAAGCTAAGGAGGCATACATGTTTTTGGTACAAGACTAGGACACTTGCTCCCAAAGTCAAACTACTAAGTATGAAAAATGAGAATGTGACCTGAGAAATGAACCGGAGAACCGCGTTGGATCCGAATTCATCAGGTGTGCTGACAAACTAGACAACAGTTCATTATTGTTTGTAAACAAACTATTGGTCCCCAAAGCCTACGCGTCAGTTCCGGTAGGTAAGAAAACAACAAACAAGTTTTCGTTTTTTCGAAAATTAAGAAGAAATGTTAGATCAATTATTTTAGCGGAAAATATATTAGCGGACGCGTCCTGTAACGCGTCCAAGGCCCGTGGTGAAACTATCCGATTTGGTTTTAACCATTTTGAATAAATTGCATGAAATAAACGAAAGACCAGACTCCCGTGGAATGTGCTCACCTATCAATTGATGAAATCAGTCAGACATTTAGACATGGACATAACAACGCGGTGTGAATATTTGGATACACAACGCGTAAATGAATTTTCCATTCCAGACACAAACAGACCAAGGTTTTACAGTTTAGGCAAACGATTTACGGAGAAAACTTTGGTCATTTACTTACTTTCATCATAGTGTAACAAGAAAAGATTGGTGCACAGAAGACGGAAAAAACAAATTTGTTTTCTTACAAAAAGTAATTTAAAAGGGACTTCAAAAATGACTAATAATTTACGGATTTTATTTCGCATGAATGAGTAATCAATCCATGGATGATTGACTCGTTCTGCCTGGATCTCAAATGCCATGACGCAGGACAATGAGAATAGGGAGTGGTTTTAAAACGAAACACGGATTAAGTTGTATTCAATTCATAAAAGACAAAAAAATGACGAAAGCAAAATACAGAATGTCCAGTACCACCAACAATGCAGCTTTGTAAAAAACAACGGTACTTTTATTTTCATTACCCGATAAAAAACATTGGTAGATTTTGTTAGGGCAAAATATTTGCATTCATAACAATTTGCGATTTTTACAGAATAGAGAAAGTTGGCTTAGAAATGAAAGGGAACCGAAGACATTCAATGAAGTTACGTGGACGTATGCTGATCGGGCAGCAAGTGAGTTTGCTTTGGAGTAAACAAAACCATAGATATCCCTCCTAAGCTGCCAGCTCATTTTTGTAGCTCCAAAGAATTGTATTATTTCCCAATTCAAAACTAATCACATTTGGTACCGGACCGTGTTACTGATAGCTCGTTCTCAAGGATACTGGGTTGTGCCAGTTTAGAATCGACGTAAACAGACAATCACACTGAAAAATTACCAATCATTCGAGTGATGGGATGAACCGTTGCGGAATAAATCATGTCTGATCATTGGTTAAGAAACCTCAAGTTGGTGTTTGCTGCCTTGATGGTTGGGCTCCATAACCGAAGGCAGTGGCGCGAAAGGCCGTATGACTTATTCGAAGAACTCGTCGCCGTCAAAAGAACAAAGAAAACAACCAAAGTCATAAAAGAGTACGGAAGGAACGCAAAATACATAATTGGTTTGTCAAAGTTTCTTAGTTTCTTTTCGCTTTCACATACATATTTATGTCGTTGCGTTCGCACCATCCATGTTATTGAACCGCTATAATATGTATAAGAGTGTAGGTTAGAAGATCGTGATTACTTCATCCTTAAGTCTGTGATACATTTCAACATGAGATACATACATACATGAGATACATAAATGAGATACAGTATGAGACACATACATACATACACTCCTCAAGTTTAAACAACCGGGACGGGGTGATGTACAGCAAAACGATTCGGGTCTTCCAAGATGACCGTGCGACAGGGAATAAAAGAGCGCGCTATTGGAAAGAACTATAAGTTTGTGTATTCCAACTCATTCCAAAAAGATCAAGTCCGGCGAGTTAAATTCTGCGTAGTTTGATTACAAGCTCAACAAGTATGGAGAAAATGGGATTGTGACAAAATTCCTTTCCATGCACTGCTTTGGCAATGAGAAAAAGCCAGGTGTGGTGTTGTTCGAATCAAAAATGGTGGGAACAACGGTTAGAATGAAGTGATGGTAGGTATGAGAATACCAGAATTACTATTTTTTCGATGAACACATTGGATTCAAGCCAAATCCCAGGAGGTTTCTAACCCAACCAGCAATCAGACCATCAGAGTGAGACAAATTGTCAATAGTTAGACGTATGGTTTGAACATATTTCGTTGGGAAATAAATCAAAGTTTTATGCATCTAGTAGTAGTATACAACATAGTAACACCATAGTTTTGGAGTAAATCCATCCCTACCGTTTGATAGTATTTCGTCTAACCTAAATCGGATTTCGAAAAGCTAGAGATGTACAGAGCACTCAACATCGACGACATTTCCACTTACGTACGGAGGCCAAGCTCCTTTTATAACACCGCTAATCTAACAAGCGGGTAGCTAACGAGCGGTCTCCCATTAAAACATCCGACTTTTCCTCGATTTATCCACCAATCCGGACGCGAGGAGCGCACACAATACTAAAGCTTCCACAAGATCTGTGCATAGCTTTAAATCTAAACCTAGGTTGATCTAAGAGACGGGTAGCTAACGACCTCAGCAACATACGCAACTGTTTCTCGGAGCATAGGTTCGAATCTAAACCTAGTTCGATACATTTTCCGATCCAGATCAAATTTCCTTTCGTTATATGTAGCAAAAAAAAACAAAACAAAATTTATCACCGCGCAACTATGAGCAGGATGCCCAGGTACATCTCTGAAAGGAGGAAAAACAAGTGAAAATAATGTCACCAAATTATTAAAGCGACAAATGCATACTATCGGAGCCAATCATGCCCACGATTAAACAAACACTTGTTAAACTCGAAAAAGTCGTACGACTTCCAGCTACCAATTCAATTTTATACGCATATTGATAAATTCGCGATTTCTCAAAAATAAAACCTAGTCTGAACCGTGTAGTCTAAAAGGTACAACCAATAAGAATGAGTTGTTTCCGATTCCATTTTGACTTGTGATCCCAGACCAGAAGTTAATTCTCCCAACCGGGTGTACAGTCAGTTACGTGGCTTAATTTTTGCTGTATTTTTTTTTTCAATGACCACTAACACTACCACCACGACCACCACCACCGGACCTACCACATTGGTAGCATGCACGTGGACAGACGTGAACAAATAGTCTTGGACAGGCACAACAATAAATAATTGTTTAATAAATTGAATTTTACATTTAGGGAAGCCACAACACAGAGAGAGAGAGAGGGAGGGAGGGATGGATGGAGAACTGGAAACCCACCCATCTGTGTGAATCAAGTGAGGACTATTTTGAATTGCACGGTCGTATTTACTGAGATTAAAAACGCAAAACTCAAAAATATCCCGAAATGAAATTGTGCTGTGCTAGTAC
>LUCM01003140.1:0-26491 GCA_008360955.1 Fasciolopsis buskii | reverse complement strand
CACCACATGATGTTGCACCTATCCTAACAAGGATGAAACAGCTGTACAGTGCTTCCATGGTTTCTTTATGGTGAGTTGAGCGATGATATCACATGGTGAATTATTTCATGTAAACATTCAATCTCCTACTACTAAAGAAGATGAAACAGCTGCACGACGTTCTTGTATTTTGGTGATAAATATAATGTACGCATTATGTGATGAATCACCAGGTTGAAAGAACAAACCTATCATTTCGACCGACCAACTTCCGTGTATTTGTGATCGATTAAAACAAGTGAGCAGCTGATAGCACTGAAGCTACGTGATCGCAGAAGCTCCTAAGCAGGCAAACTGTGATGAAGTTCGAAAGTTCGATCGTTTGAGAATGAGGTCTACACGAATGGAGATCGGATGATTTTGTTCGTTTCCTCTTGAACAAATGGAGAGAGAAGACCAACGTCTTCCGTGCCGAAATAAGCGTCAAAAAACAATTCAACAATGAAATTCCAAACCCAAATCAATTAGGATACAAACCGCTTGAATCTGAGGAAAACGCATCAGACGAAATCACTTTGCACGTGTAAAATATCATGTAGATCAGAAGAGAAGAAATTAATAGAAATCAATTTGATATGCTTCAGTAATCCGGTCTGAAAAAAACCTTTAACCACGAGAGACGCAGGCATTTCGGAACACAGATAACTGGAATGCTTCTAGCTATTGAAACACCATTTGAACGAATTTTGATCTAAAAAACGTGATAGGTTTACAGGAAGCTAAGACATGTCAGGCCCGTTTCGTTTTTTTTAAATCATTAGCCACATATTTAGTCGTCCTTTCACTGATGTATGCGCATACGTACAAAGTCACATGTACTCCAATAGTATAAAACACTCAGAATTACCAAATGTTAGGTTTAAATTTCTGTGAAAGGTACGAGACTAAATGTTCTACGAAATTATTCAACTGTGTCCGTAAATGTGCAGGTAAGCAGCAGACAAGTATTTTATCATGTAATAAACTTTCACAATCTAAAACAATCGTTTCCCAATTACCTATCCCCGGGTTTGTGCTTCGGTGGATAGGCAATATGGACAATTTCTAACAACCATGAAACAGATATAGAGGACAACCGTAGTTTCTTAGTGTGGAACGGATCCAACTAGGTAACCTTCAACTTCGCGGGGATTCCAACATACATGTGGACACATCTGCCCCATTTCGTATTGCCTGTTATTTATCAGAGATGAACCATGAGGGCATACCAAAAGGCAATGGAAAATTTCAGTTAGGACGTGACGTTTGGACGTGAAGGTCGCGGGTTCGAACCCTCCCACTGCCGATCAACTTCCCCACTCGGCAACCCTCTGCTAGTCGGGGCCCGTTTCCGAGAAATGATGTACGTTGTTATTTCATTAAAGAAGGAAATTAAAGGATAAAAGATAAAATAGGCCCAAGGCATTGACCCGATGAACTTTAATAAAATCACTGTCAGAGTAATATTGCCTTGATACCATTAGCTGGAGTTCATGGGTATGAGTGATTACGAAATCTTTTTCGACGTTTTTAAATGTTGGTGTTTTGTAATTCAGGTTGGGAATTATCACAGTTTTGTGAACACTGAGTTTGGCCTTTAGATTGCAAACGTTCCATCACCAGCCGATATGATGAAACATTTGAAATTTATGGAACTGAGGGAAACCTTATGATGGCAAAATGAGCGTTAATATCGAGTGATGAATAAATCTGCGAAACACGCGTGCGAAAAACCTAGTTAATAGAGATTTATAATCATACCAACACACCTGCACAAGTGAGAACCGTGATCATGTTGGACACCACGCCCAGCAACCCTACATGTCAAGGGAATTATACAGACATTGTCCGTGTATATATGCTTGGACATACACGTTGGTGCAAGCAGTAGGAGAATAAAGGGTTCACGACAGTGTTCGTCATCCAACATCAACGTTCAACTCACCCTTAAGAAACCATCGAAGCATCGTAGAGCTGTCTCATCATGCTCAGAAGTCAACAAAACTGCAAACTCATCGCAACTCAATTACGCCGCCAGTCCAGGGCGAATGACTGTGATCCAAACGAATTAGCCATTATGGAATCGAGCACGCTTCTCAACGGTTGGTTTAAATTCATTACATGACATAACCTTAACCGATAAATATATATATATATACATGTATATCACACGAGGTTGCTTGCCTATTGTGTACCATCTCAAACATGGCGAATCATGGAAGCAATAAGTGAGAAAAGGGAAAGAAGTTCGGCATAATCATGAAATCCCTTCATCTTTAACCCTTCTACAATTGGCCACTCACTGTACTCGGTGATTCATCATTAGGCGAATACTAATATTTCTAGAGGACGAATTAGCACAAACATTGGCAATATCAATTAGCCGAAAGCAACTGTAAATCTATATTTACTTAATCTTGTTTCTGTGGTTTCCAGTTCACGTTTGGAACAACAACGGACTGTTAGTTGGCAATCCAAATGACAGGAGTAAGTGATCATTTTAAAGATGACAAAGAAAACCTAATTGCTTATCGATCAGGCGACCTTAAACAAAGGTCATTCGAGAGCGTCCGCGCCGAATGTTTACCTCTCTCTGTGTGTGTATATTTTTTCGCCACGCGCATACCAAATGAATTCCTTTAGCATGCACCAAATGTCGAAAGCAAATAGTTCCATTGCAAATCTGCTCCGTTCACATCCGACTGACCAGTGCGAAATCGGACGAAAACCAGGTAACATGCCCTGAAAGCCGTGGGCAAAACCGTCTCACTTACTTTCATCATAGATATATTTCATGCATTTACTTACCTATTTACATACGTGCATGCTTACCCACCTACTAATCGGAATATTTACTTACCCGCTCACTCACTTCTTTGCTTATCTACTTGCTTTTTTATTGACTTACGTGCTTACCCAGCTACTTATTTAATTATTTACTTGGTCACTTGATCACTTACTACTTGCTCGCATATGGAAGGTCGATACACAATAACATTTTGTAGGATTATTGTGCACAAATGTAACTGGACGCGGTTTGTTCGTATATTTACTAATTCATAATAACCATCGACTGACTTTGACATTTGAAGGAAAAATCCGCACGGATTAGGCGAAAAAGTGAGCACGGCGACCGCGTATTTTGTCCATTCTCATCCAAAAGGCGTGGTCCGAATCGTCTGTCCCAGCATCATAACTCCACCTCTACTTTTCATGTCCGTGGTGAAAAACTAAGCAAATAATCAGTCGAAATTCGCAGATTTCGTTGCTTAGCTACGTACACCAAAACACACACACACAGAGTTGGATGTCAGATAAACAATTGTCGCCGAAACCGAAAACTCCTACGGCATTTGAGACGTCGCCGTAACATCTGTTTTTTTCTCGTTAACGACTAGCAAATACGTCGGTTTCCGTATGTGGCTCGGTAACCATCTCTAGGAGAATGAGAGAAGAATATCAGTATGTCAGGATCGATTATCCAACACTTCTGCATGAATACGACGGAAAATGTATACCTTTCAGGTTGATATTTGAAGTCCGAAAGAGTAGGTATTGAATATGAATAAGCTAAGATATCTGGGATGGCTGTTACACATACCCAAAGTTATAATCTCTAGGTGTACACTGTTCGTCAACGCAAACGAGCAAACTTGTTCCGTTTAGAATCAGTTAAAAGTATCAAATCCTCAACAAGTAAACTTAGCCGAGTAGTATGCGCTCGACGGTCGTTTGTACAAAAATCCACAAGACCTGCATGCCAAACGTTTGGACACACGAGAAGATAATAGAAAAGTTCACAGTCGGTCGTGATCAGTCACAATTTTTTTACACACCTATGCGCATTCCTATTCTTAATTTCTATTTTTTTGCCATTTCCCAGGGGTTTTATTTGTTGTCGTTCTCGATGAGTTGTTGAATTGGCAATTGGAAAAAGCGGTCGAAAACATCCGCGAGATATTCAGCGTAAAAATACACTAAACCGGTCTCTCGTCATAAAAACGAGTGCATCCAGGAACAGCAGTGACTAACAAAAGCATTTCCGATGTTCAAGACATGAACAAAATAGTTTTCCTCATTTTTATTGTGCTTGATAAAACAGTCCGGTGCTTTTTGGAATCGCAACGTCTATTGACACAGACTGTTGCTATGGCGTTTGTTTGTTGTCCCGCGGTGAATACAATCAGGAGTGAATTGAAGACCTTGAAAATTCCGAAATCAAAGCACACTGATCTTCGGCATCTAAACGGTTGATTGTAAGTTACTGTTTAACATTTGAATCCTTGCAGCCACTCGATGCTATTCAATGGCAAAATTTACGGTATAAATATCACACACTGCTAAGAGTACGTCTGAAAACATGCTCTCACAATTCTCCCTATCGATAAGTAAAACCAATGTCATGACAAAACGTTCGCGTTTATTTTCAACTATTGGCCTTATAAATTAGGCCAAATGGAATACGGTAGACCAGACATCGGAAGATAAGCTTGGCTAAGTGAATGCAAAAATGATCTTCTCTCTATCTAGCCATCGGAATTGGTTCTTGAATAAGAGCACAAGACACAGAGGAGAAAAAGAAGTACATTTGAGTCGCCAAGAGCGTGAATGGATGGTAAATACATTTAAGAATCGTATGGTGATTCGTCGGGTTTGAAACGTTATGAGATTGAATGTGTCAACAAATTTACGATGTATCGGTATTGATGGTTGAAAACAGCCGAGCTTAAAGAGATGGAATTTCTCAAACCGTACGTCAACTGACAATATTTAGGAAAGCCGCTAAATTCCAATAAACTTAGGTGTTCGGGACGTTTGCGAATGTCCACAGAAGGTGTGCCTCAATCTACGCTGTCCTCTGGGGCAAGTGGTGGTTGCAAGATGGGTCAAGGTGGCCCTGAACAATATTGGGAAAAAGTACGGAAAGAACCGGTGGGTTGGCTTGCTTAGATTCATTTAGACCATCGAGCTGCATTGCACGAGATACCCCGGTCAGTGACAGAAGACAACAACAAAGTTTTCCCATCCAGACCCTTTCCCCTTCTGTATAGGCGTCTCGCGCCTTCGTCAAAGGGATCCAAAAGATCCATCAACCAGTTGGCTGAATGAATTGAAGGATATGACAGTGAACCGTGAACAGTGGCAATTTTGTTGTTATTTTAGGTCGCATGGAAAGATGTGTTTGTACAGTTTGACTGTGTTCCGTGAGTTGGCTGCTACTGTATTCATTTCTTTTCTTGTCCCCGTAAGTTTATTCCCTGCTTCCCTGTACATTCACTCATACAGAAACATGTAACTCCGTGAGAAAGGTAGCTGCCAGTGGGGCTTGCCATAATGTTTAACGCCGAACAATAATAATAATAATAATAATAATAATAATAATAATCTAGTTAGTTTAATTAGTTGATCTATTTAGTTAATCTAGTTAGTTAATCTATTTTTTTCTTGCAGTTGATCGGTCACTATTTCTAGTTCTTTTTCCATCTTTTGAACAGACCGTGCTGTGTATTTTGGTGACATTTTTTGTACAGAAAGGTCTATACAATAGAACACAACTGTAACGAGAACACGTTAGTGCCAGGTTGATAGCTTTAGAAAAAAAAACAAAAATCGAAAACGAATTCAGAGAGACAGAGGTGCTAGAAAAGTCTTTTTTTCTAACAAAACCACTCCGCAAAGGCATCATCATATCGGGAGCTGAAAATGTGTTACCGTATTAACGGGAACTGCCAATTAAGGAAATTAAATAAATCAACAATTTGACCGGATCCTCGCAAAATTTTAATTAGCTCATTGAGAGCATTGCGTGACCGATTTAATAGTGATGGTAATCTCACTAATCAGATCAATAAAAAAATTTTCGACCATTCACATCACATTGGCAATGAAAATATGTGCCATCAAAGGGGCTTATCTTAAACCATAAAAGAGCATATTATATAGTTAGTTTCATTCAAGGCAATCAAACACTCTTCTAGGCAGCAATATATTCTCATTTTGTGATCAAAATGTCTCTGTTTTCGGGTTTTCGTCAAATGCACGAAGTAATTATCGTCGTTAAACAACAACACTTATCCCCTATATCGCCACACTGGACTCATAAACTAGTGCACAATAAAATGCAACAAGAAACAAAGGGTATTTCTGAAGTTCACTCAATAAAGGCCTCGGGAAAGCACCCTATCAACTTTATGGGAAACGTGCTCCAAACATTCCAGCACCATCTCGTAGCCTAGCTGGAAGAGCACATGAGGTTTTGAGGCCTGGATTAAACCAGTGACCTAGATATCGAATACAACAAACCGGACCGGGCGGAGCAAAGTTCAGTCTCTCGAGCGACTAATTAGTTTACAAAATTGGGTGAGATTTGTTATTGGTGGTCACAAATCGATTCCATCGATTCCCGAATTTACCCGAGGCAAACAGGCAAGCAGTGGCCGGAAAATAAATGGACGCAGTCAATCCATAACATGACCAAAAATGTATGAAAAACAAAGCGGAGCAAGAGCAGTAAAACTTCTCGGTTAGAATCCAAGGCACATTCAATCGATCAGTTGTAAACACTATACTCCAAAGTCCAGTATGTAGTTTCTTCAACTATTGTTTCTTTATCGATGGATTTGAAAACGTTTGTTGGTTGCAGCTAAGGTTTTTCGTTTTCAGAAGGTTCCGATCACTCAACTTCGTTTTTAGATCGCAAGCGTTTCATCACCAGCCGAGTTGACATATTCGGTGCAACTGCGCACTTGCATTGACGATGTCACCTCTACTGGTGATGAAAGTTTTACGATCTAAAAGCCGAGCTAAGCGGTCGGAACCCTGCGATTGTTTTTATATTGGGCTTTTTACACAGTAAGAAATTTAGTTATTTTTACCACTAGAAGTTCTAATCAAACTGGTGATTTCCTCGCGAACTTTGCAAGCAGCTAAACACATATGGCGGTATCATATGGATTTTATTCATCCGCGTTGTTCGTCCTGCCGAGAATGGACGGAGGAAACCAATCCGTTGAATAGAAATAGCACGTTCGTTATTACAACGAAAAAAATTGGTTACACGAGACTGGAGATTTACTGAAGTGATTCGTATGCAAGAGATATGACTATGATATCTCAACAGTATGAACATTCACCCGGTAGGCGAAAGGCTGCCGGTTCGAAAAGAGCTCACGTGAAAAAATGTAAATTTTTCATTCAACATAAAAATTTGGCTCTTCAGGTAGCACGGAAGCACTACAATCAGTTAGAATTTTCGTGCACCCGGAAAATGATGGGCCTTCAGTAAGCATACATGAAACGTCTTACAAAACCATGAGAATAATTTACACAGATGCTCATATGCGGTGGACTAGAATGAGCGACAATGAAAGCAAAATCAAGATACACAGAAGCCATAGTTGTGTGCCGTCGATAGAGAAAAACGTTAGAATTACTTTTCAACAGTTAGTCATTTGAATGTAGAATGAGTAAGAGAGTGAACGAGGCTGTTTCGGTAGATGGAGGAGTCTAAATGGGGAACGAGTTGAAGAATAAGAGAAAGCCTCAGCAAATGTTCTGTGGTAACAAACAAATTGTGTTGGACACCAAATTGCTAGACAATCGACCATGTTTATCTTCTGTTTGCCTGTTGATCATTTTTTTTTTTGGGGGGGGGCTTACCCAAAAAGACGAACCCAAGATGAATAAAACAACACCAGAGCAAGTGAGTGGTAGGACAATGACTAGGTAATAAACAGAATTGTCATGCGACATTTTTCACCACTGGTGCTAAAATCATTTGACCACAAGAAGAGATGTTCTGTCATCCATCTAGTCACCACGCCTGATTTATTCTGAGTTTGTTTAGGGTTTTAGGCCATCTGAAATTTCAGGGTTATGCCTGAAAAATCACTCGTGAGTAAATCCTATCCCCTAAGATTATGGGGTCTACTCCTCTCATGAATAATGCTTACACCACATACCTGTCACAAGCAATTATGCCAAAAGTTATCAAACTCGAAGTCAGCCCTAGATGACGGTTTTCTGAGGCTGAATACAGTTTAACACTTTAGGGTTACACGTTTCTCGTAGGACAGAAGTGGAGGTGGTATGTACCACAGCTTCTATGGCTACCTCAATGCAGAAAACTATTAACAGAATCACAGAACGTCACAACACATGAAATGTGATAACAAACCGGGCGACAGAAAATGGCCTTCTACTAACTAAATGATCAGTAAACCCAGGATTTGATTCCCTGATCCTTTTAGAAAAAAACAAGCGCTTAATCCGTTTGACCAGAACAAAACGGATCATTTATCAAACTAATAGAATTTGTCACTACCGAGTCATTTGAATTTATCGAGAGGTCCTATCAATCAAACAAGCGTTTGCCCTAACCAAAAGAACAACGCCTATTTGAGAACCAAACTTGGAACTCGGTAACCGTGACAATGGGATGGAAATGTTTTGATCTAGTTTGGTAGCTTTCTAATTCCAATTTGCCCATTTCTCTCTAAATTCGAAACAAAAAGGCGACTGTTTTCTATCGTTCGTGTAGGCCTGTTTCAGTGTATCCGCATCAACATCACCATCAATATGTTGATGAGTTCACTGGATAATTGTCTCCCCATTATTCACACACGGGACCCATCACGCCGGGAAGGGGAAAAAAATGAATATAAGGGGGGAGAAGTATAAGGCCAGCGAATATCGTTAGGGTTAGTAGTAAATAAACTCATATCAAGATAGTAATGAGGGACAAAAACTACTCGTTACAACTTTGTGTCCGCCGTTAACAGAAAGTCACTTTGAGCGTGTGTCTTTGCCGAGACCGAAGGGGCAGGCAAATTGGTGAAAATGATAACTGTAAAAGAAACGCCTGACTGTGCGCTAAACACAATTCTCTCGGACAAAAATGTCATAGTTTCCTAGTCGGTTGCAAAAAGTACACTCGGCAACGGGTTTATTTTAGAATGTGAGGAAGATATCGAATAGGCTACATTCTCCGCGAGGATCTTTCTTTCATTTTGTCCAATGAACAATCTTTCGAGTCCGGGCGATTTTGCTCTATTACAAAAAAAGGATAGAAGAGAAGCAAGCAAAAGAATAATTGAAAAAAGTAGCAAAATGCCGCCACTTACGAGATGGACAGACGAAGGAGAGAAACAAAAAAAAACGACGACGACGAGCAGTGAGAGATGTCGGTCTAAACGAGGAGGACAGAGAAAGCAGCTGATGCACAACTCGCCATCTTCTAAGTGATTTTTTTAGTTTGCCTTGTCCTAATTGCATAAGAACGTTCAACCCCATGAGCAATTTCTCGTCCATCGTACCCGAGGAAAACCGATTTGGGGAAGCGTTTCGGAAATTCTACACGAATGAAGCCGAAACCGGTCGGGGTGAGGAATTAGTCAATTCATTGTAATCCAATATGGTTATCACATCTGCCGACTGAAACAGCAGTCGGGAAGATAACATATCCGAGCTGCAAACGAATAAAACTATTTGTAGTGAAGTGAGGCAAATTGACTCAGATTGATTTCATTAGTGTTTGGCATGAAATCGAAATTTTAGTTGGGCACAACGAGTGACTTGGTTGGTAAAATATTTGCATTGTGCTCTCCGACGAAAAGTGCAAATCGAATGTACGCTAACGGACAGCTGAATATGTCTCAGACTAAAGCTGGACAATAGTTGACAATGAAATATCCGGACGTTTGGTAATCAGAAAGTTTCGAAAAGAAAATATTAGCTTATCTAGGGAATAAAATGCAAGTTTTCGGTCCAATTAAAACTGTTCAGAAGATGGGCTAAAAAGAGCTAGGGATGTCATTGTTTAGTATCATATCTTTACTACTTAGGGAAAAGCGGAACAGAAGCGAGACTTATGAGCACATGATCGTTTGTGTAGTGTCAGTCCATCAAATTAGAACTCTGTGAAATCTTTACACCGAACCAATTGCTAGTCTTGGAATTTGGTCATTTCGAATTGTTTTTCTACTGAGATTTCACATATGCTATGGTTTTAATTCCCAACTCTCTGAATGATCTCGGACAGCTGTGTTTTCACCCTCACGACCAGTGCTGATTGTCTGAGGTTTGTCGTTCATCAGCACACATTCATATACATGTGACCACACACGTGGACTATTGGTGAACATCATAACAAAACACTTCCGAGTGTTCTCAGTTTGCTTGATTATTCCATGGCTCCGGAGCCGCACGAACTTGACGTTCAGAGGGGTAAAGAATTCATATTTCTTTTAGAAATAATTATGGCGTGATAAAATCTATTGCATGTAAATGCACGAGCTGGTCAGTACGATTTCCTGAACGAGTAAACCTCAAGTTTATGATAAACAACTTTGATCCATTTTATTCTGGGATCTCAAAGAAAAAGCAGTGCCTCCTGAGGTGCAAATTTTATTCACTAACTAGGACAAGTTGTCGTTTGCGCTAAAAATGGAGCAAATCCGGAGCCATATTAGGCCCGCAGAACCAATGACCTTGAATGAGGGAAAGGACATTTTTGTGACAATCTTTTTACAGAACATCACACACAGAAGAATTAAGTTGGTCGAAATGTAAAAACAACGAGAAGATCAATCAGGATACAGAACACAAGACTGATTCGGGTAAACGGTGACACTTATCAAAAAAATAGTGACGGGAAGAAACTCGTTCTAATTATCCAGTTCACAAAACCAATTTCATCTAATCTCGTTTATGATTCTACGTCAGTCTGAATTTCAAGGTCACAGTTGCCGCCCGTCCCCTTGGGTACAGCCCCATTCACGGTTCTCATGCTACAATGATATTTAAAACTAATTTGACAAAGTTCGAGTTTTCGAATATTAGATTTGGATCTTAAAATGAAAAAAACAACGTGACCTGCTCTCAAACCTTTTGCCCCTAAGGGAAATAAAACCCTTTGGGAGCATGTACTTCAATCAAAGTGAAGTGATTTGATTTTGTTTCCTATCCATGTCCGTGACTGTGATAATGATTAGTACGGATTCCGGACAACGATTTCGATGGAATTGAGTGTAAGAAAGCAACAGTCGTGAAATGGTACTCAAAACAAACAAGCACCTTGCAGTCCGGACACAAAAGGCAAATTTGGGAAGACAGAATTAGAACGTTTCCCGTATTGTTTCAGTGAAATTCAAAGAATAAATGAAATCTGCACATGACCAACACAACATACAGACGCCGGTACGCGTACACGTGTACACATTTATATACATACATACATACATACATACATACATACACACATACCTACACACATACATACATAAATACATACATACATATGCATATTGATACGTACATATGTACACGCATACGGATACAAAAACCTGCAAAAATACATGCACAATGAAGCAGGACGAGACACAAAACGGTAGTTTTGACAAAATTAAAAGCAATTCGGGAAGAATAATAATAGGAGGAAGGAAGAAATCACGACCACATTAAACGTTTGACGTGATTACCGAGATGACCATGATTTCACCTTGACTAGTACTGACACGTTTGAAAAGTAAAGGCAAAATTCAACGATCGGAAGAGCATGGAAATTAGCAGCGTGGATTTGCGTTTTGTGTATTATTTGTATGCGTGTGCGTATGCGTGCGTGCGTGCGTGCGTGTGAGCGTCGGAAAGGAAGGTTCATAAGTAAAAACCGATGAAGTGAAAAAAGACGGAACTTGACGAAAAAACAAAAACAAGGAGGTGACAATCTGACGGTTCACAAATTGCCTTTTTGATGATGAGCATGGAACAAATGACACATTGTGGGGTCGGTTTGAAAGACAAAACAACTTTCCGTCTGGCCAAATTTATTTATTTGTAGACACTGACAACCATCAGATGATGTGAACGAAGAGAGACGGAAGAAGTAAGCTAGTTAAATAGTCGGCCCACCCAAAAGTCAAACACAGTTTGGCAGACCCAGCCAAGGGCGAACTTGTAAGGTATTAATATAACTTGGTATCGTTTGTGTTAAAATACGAATTGGATAAATCAGTCATGCATGGCATGTGTACAACTCGGTTTACGACTCATATATGCATTAACGATATTTGGCCAAGATTCATTAAGATCGGAAAGTGAAGACCTAAGTAGGCTGCGTGCAGACCCGGAAATCTTACTTGTCCGGACATGCGGTGTGCTAGTAAAATGCTTTGTAATGGTAATTCAAGGACCGGGAACCAATCTATTGGTACTGAATAACCTAACGATGATTTCGGTTCATTTCTACAGGGTTTCTGTCCGTTTGTCTGCGGAACACCCACTAGGACACTGCAAATGTATACCACAGTGGCTCGCAAGGAGTCGATCACACTCGAGAAAATAACGCAAAGAGTCCCGCTGTTTTGATCTTTACCGTGTTGAAAGCGTGTTTCGCTTACTTGCTAGGTTCTTTGGTCATCCGAAAACTTAAAAGATCGCTCACACATAGAGAGACCGGCAAATTTAACCGTTAACAGATCAGAATACACACAAGTCTCACAGACTCATCATTTTTGTGAACAGTCTGTTCATCATCTACAATCGATTATTTTCCAATTTTACTTTCCCAAAACTTTGCGTAATTTGTGCAAGTCCATAAAGTGCATCGCACAGCTAGAACATTGTCAGACTACGCCTGTTCATCGTTCTCATGTAAATGCATTTTAAATTCCTAACCACTGCCACCAAAATGCGCTGGTTTAGTCAGTCTCCAGATATTTCTTCCCGTTTTTTTTCTGAAAAATGTCTTTTACTTGCTCATAAGATAAAAAGAACACCATCCGGTGTTGTGGCTTGTTTAGGGGTACACTCGTTGATAAAGCCACAGGAAACCAATTCGGTGCTCTCGAAATTCTCTCTGAACCACACTATCGTTTTTACGGTGAGCCTCAAACGGTTGGGTTGATATCCTCTCTCACACGGTTAACGTACTCATTCCGGTTTTTCAGTGCTTCTGTAGACTACTATTCCATTGTGCATATTTTACTTGTTTCCTTGTCAAATTGTCAGTGCGTTTTCTCGGGAATACAAAGCACCTTAATTGTTGTAAAGCAATCTGTTCTTACTTAACTTTCTTGCCTTGATATTGTCCATGTATGACAAATAACTTTTAGCCACAAAAAAGATTGAAAATCCACCGTTTTGGGTGTATGAAGCAACTATTTTTTTTTAAAGAAGTCAGAATCGAAGGTCCCATCCAAAGCTGTTGCTCTTGGCAAGAAATGACATCGACCTTGGCACGCATGTCGATTATACCCACCAGGCTCGCGTGAAAAAGCGGACAGAGATGATTATGAACGTAGATGCGTTTTGTGTGTCGGACAGATGGCTTTCGACACCCTGCGACCATTGGGGTTGATTCTTCCGTATCATCGTTCACCTTGATATCCCCAGAGAACACCAGTGAGGCTACTTTTTATCGAGCTGGAATACTTGCAGTCAAAAATCCCAGACTGGTGATCATGCGGCTGCAAAAGTGTATGCATCACATGAAGCAGCCGCGGTTTATGCACGCCAAAATTGCTGCATTTGATGAGTATGCAACTGAAACGTGGTCATCTGACCTTATTCCGAAAAACGGTTTTGTAATAGACATTACTGGTAACTAAAGGAAATAGTCTTTTGTAATTGCCTTACGTTCGTTTGAACAACAGCACAGAATGTCTGATCATCCCTTGACCGAAACGCTACTTCGCCGCACGCCGTTCAGGTCACGCTAAAACCGCGTATTATAAGCACTTCGCCGAGTTTGGTGCCATTCTGCAATAGTGAATGATAAACCGACTGCGATAACCATTCAGCAATAGACTACAGAGTGGAAGAGAGAATTAGTTTGGTACAAAGGGATACAACAATGCGGCAGGAGATTATCTGACACAGTGCAAATAAATGGAGTTAGTATTATTTGATTATGGCAATCCATAGGAGCTAAATCGAATTACATTGTTCAATTCAAGGCATTTATGCAACCGCAAACCATATAATGTGTTTAAAACAAGTCCTAGTTGAGAGTCAAACACGGAACAAATGGGGATAATGTTTCTAAATCAGACTCATTCGGACAAAGAAAAGTTTGGGTACGATTGGCTGATGACCGCGCTAATTGATCCCAAGAGTTAATTCAACCGAACATACCGTGGGCTGGTATCGTGAAACTCAAGTTAGAAACCAACCTTGCACATCTTACCCAAGCCTAATAAAACCAGGCCAAGAATATGCTTCGTGAACGTGAAATAAAGTTTTCTCATAGAAAATTCTGTTGATAGTAGACGAGTTCCAAAATGGAAAGTGACTGCAGTAGTCTTGGCCGACCAACACGGACGCGACACTATAGCCAAAGACTGAGACCCGGACAATTTCACACTGTAATCCCTAGAGGTTAAAACGAAATGGACGAAGACCGTTAAGGGCATCAAGCTTTGAGCGAGACCGATAGAGAGCAAACGGTCTGGTGTGAGGGACAGTAAGCTGAAGCAGCGTTTTTTCAAAAAAGTTGACAGTGTCGCGTTTTGGAGGTGCTTCTTTTACGTGCTGGAGTGACTGAGGCAATTTCCTGGCAATCGGAGATAAAACTAACCCATAGAGATCAGATAGTATGGAAGATAGTGTACTGGTGCACTCGTTTAGGAACAGCGGTTGTGGATCTTTATGTCCACTTCCTTTGTATAGATGATGTGGCTTATTGGATAGGCTTGTATATGAGGCAACATTGAAATTTTCTACGTTTTGATAGGTTCTAAATTAGCTGATTTTATTAATGCTGTCGATATGGCCTATCTCTGCTAATCACATGAACTGATTGAATCTGCCTGTGAGCGTGCGCACCACATACCTGGCCTAGAACAGATTCAATGATTGCCCCAGGCTTTAACTCCACGACATCAGTTATTCACAGGAATCCCTGATTCGTGCTCAACTCGAGTAGAGAGTTTCCTCAGGGGACTCTACCCTGAGCTCTTGTCCAAACGAAATAATTCACAAGACAGTAGGAAAACCTGGGAGTCACGTAACCCACTGAGGATCGATGACTGGGTATTCAGTTCGTACGTTCTTTGGATAGGATTAGACATCATGGGCGCCCAATACAATCCTTCGTCACAGGTACCGGTGAGCTTACAGCCGTAGGCTTTGTTAGCCACTGATGATTGGTTTGGAATCAGATTTTACCAATCTCCTTCAAACTGACTACCAAGGACCGGCCAGACCTGTGGAGGCAATATGTAAGACTTTCTCAGCAGAGGCTATTTGTAATGCACAGTTGTTTGGGAGCACTTCAACAGATGCTGAGATCCAGTAGTGAACTCGGAGCGTGAGGCTTCCACTCTCGAGCATGCTGGTGCATTTGGAGGCGTCTGGTTCTCAATAGACTATATCTCATGTCAACATTTACTAATCTGTCTGTTCATGGCATTCGCGAAAGGCTTTGAAAATACCAGTTCGCAAAGATTGACACTCTTTATATCTTCTTTAGTTCCAAAGACCGTTTTTTTTAACAATACAATAAGATCGACCTCACTTTTTTACTTCATGCTTAACTATGGATGTATATCTAAATATAATATTTAAATCAAGGAACTCAGAACGCGTTCCCACTTGTCAAAAAATGTCTTCATCCATTCCAGGGGATAGATTTCCGAGACAATGCCTAGCGGTAAAATTTTGGGTACCTAATGGTTTTGTTTGTTTGGATATCTAAAAAGCATTGATAAGTAACTCATCGTATTAGTGGTAATAGTAGCAGTATTAGTAATAATTCTTGTTCCCGTCGTCTTCGCCATTGTTTTTGTTGGTGTTATGGTAATAGGAGTGGCAGTATTAATGACAGTAGCAATAGTACACGTAGTAGTAGTTGTCATTGTACGGGTAGTAGTAGTAGTAGTAGTAGTAGTAGTAGTAGCAGTAGTAGTAGTGTACGTGTGAGAAGGAAAAATGAAAACAAATTGGAGCTAAACACCTCTTATCTCATGCGTTGCCAGCAAAAGGGACTAAACTAATACCCTGTAAGCTAGAATAAAACCGGAATCAGGTGGTGTGTTGTTGCTCGGATAAAAAGCAACGAAGAATTTTCATATAAAAAATTGGCCCGTTCTGGCAGAGTCGATTCGCACACGATATGGCATAAAGCGAAGGCAGGGACAGAAGAAAACAAGAACAACAGGCCTCACAAAAACGGTCAAAAACAACATCATTTTCCGGAAATCGATAATTTTGCCTTAGGCAACTGGTTGAATACTTCCAATCAGACCAATCCGTTTTGATAAGTTTTAAATGACAAGAATAAATGAAACTAATTTGATTTAACCACAATTAAAATGTTATTTGTAACTTATCAAATGAATTACCATTTCAGCTTGTTTTATTTTGTATTTAAACAATGTAAATGTAGACAGGGAGACAGACACCGAGATGATAAACCAAATTTATTGTTTCTCTGGGAATCTCTTCCTTCTTTTACGCGAACAATCTGCTGATTTAAGCACGTATATATGTATATACCTACGTGTGGATATTAAATTGGTTTGAAAACAGGCATGACACTGAGACAACAAGACAGAAAAGAGTAAAAAAATCCGAGGGATAGTTGAGGTTAACGGTTAGTTTGTGTGTGTTATTTTATTTGTTTATGAGGAAATTGTAACTAGTGTACGGGCCGTACAGCATTCGCAGCACCGAACATGATTCGCACCCATACTTCATAGCATTCATCTTGTGTCAAACTAAGAAGGCGAGCAACACCAACCTATGCCAGCATTCATTCAGTCGAGGTTTCATTTCTTCCAGCTCTCTCCATTACGTTCAGAAGAGACATGGACAAGTAAACTTAAGCAGGCATAAGTAATACGCATCCAAGCCACTGAAAACGGTGCGGAGCGATTATCTTCGTCAGACGACCACTGCCTAAACCCAACACACGATAGCACACCTGGTCATTGCCCACCCGATGTTTCCACCGTCAGAAATATCGACGACACAAAACAGAAACCCGCCGAGAACTTCCAAAGAAGGCGAGCCAGGTTTCGGAAGGGTAAGGAAAATTGCGAATCGTGGCATTGTCCATCTTTTCCTTGAGGACGTCGTGGTGGCAACAAATGCATCGAAAATTCACTAAAGCTTTTCTGGAATTATTCATCCTTAATGTGATCTCCCCAACATTCCTGCCAGCTGTATTCAAGCTTCCGAGAAACGTCGAGCTGTTGGCTAGATGTAAATGGTCACTACAGGAAAGGGAAGACAAACATAAACTCTTTCCAGTCTTGAAGAAGTAGCTCACTCTTCGAAGTTGCAAAGAAAATACCGTATCACAGAACTTCAATCTCCAAGAAAACCAAAGGATGCTGAATTTTCTATGATCCATATGGACAACGCTACTATCAATACTATCTAGGGAACACACACACATCTTACACATCTCCAGAAAAAAAGAAGATACCAACACCAAAACGTGGAAAAGAGTGAGAAAAATTCGATGAGGAACTTAACATTAAAAACCGATGAGACAGGCGGTAAACGTGAAGAAAAGGATTGCCCTAAGCTTTTGCTATGTATATTCTGGGGCTACTGATCAATTTCCTGTAATTACGAGAAATGAAGCCTTGACAGACTTTTCTTTAAACAGTGATATAACTATCGTAATTGCTGAAATACTGAACTTGGCTCATCCTGGCCTTAGCAACGAACACAAACCAAGACAGAAAAGCTAAGTTAATCAACCCGTAACCGCTCGTCCCAGATTTGAGCTTGTATCTTTACTGCGAACTTCCAACAAGCCAGACGGAACAACCAAACATAGCTTATGTGATCTTATATGGCCACGTGAGAGCAACTACTGCGAGGTACATATTTTCACAACCAGCACTCACATCTAACACATCCAGTTGCCGATCAACTGGGGATTGGTGAACGGACTGCGGTCGACTTGCCGTATAATTCATGGAATCTGTTGTCCAATCGACAACCCGACTGACCGGTAATGTCTGCGGCTGCGTTTGCACTGATTGTTGACCTTCGGCACACACCGGCACAGTTGAATTGCCGAGAAGCGATAATCGGGCGGGAACAGCTGGCGCTGTTCGGGATGAATTGCACAAAATGGAAGAGTTCGCGGGGTCCCCGTTTTCATGTGGTTCAACCTCCTCATCACCTGTTGGAAAGACCAAATGGAACAGGAAAATGGGATGCAAACATTGTCTACTCGATACACTGATTACTATACTGTCACTATCTGAGTGCTATCGTCTCTGCATGCCTGTGACAGTGAAGTGCTCATTCGTCTGTATGAGGCTGCTTCCAAGTAGTTGTTTCAAACAGGTTTATCACTCAAGAACCACCAAAACCGGTAGCGAATTACTATTATCCCACGTCGGGAACAATTCCCGAGGAAAGTACAGAAGTATCAACCAGGTTGGCTTTTGATCCGACGACAGACCGAAAATACTGAAATGGGCAAATTGTCCGGTTGATTCGCTACTCAGTGTCGACTGAGTAGTTAACCGAGTATCAATTTTGGTAAACGCTTTTCGATTACGGAATTTTCAGCAGACTTCGACTATCTTTCTCATCAATGCTCGGCGTAGTCAAAGTTTTCGGCAGTGAAAAGTGTCCTAGTTACCACTGGAAAATCCTGAAGAACACCATACCATACCACATCATACATTGCTAAAGGATGATGAACACGCATACTAGTGAAACGGAACATAATGAAATGAATAACCGAAAACTCTCGATAGTTTTTATTATGAACATAAATCGCAAAGGTCTTGAAGAGGGCGTTGGATCACAGGACTAAAAGGCCCAGAATACTGTGAAAAACTGGCAGTTTACTTGAAATTTCAACTGGACTAGAATCACATAAGCTTTTAACACACACGATAAGCGAACAACCAATCGATAGTGAATGTTTGTTCACGAGAAGAAGTGGAATTGCTAAAAAGGTGGACATATTGCGTGTTCCAAAACTCGAGAACTACCAAGAGACGTTTCCATGAAAACAACTAACGTAACAGAAAGATACTACATGGTTCAACAAGGCATTCATCATGCGCGGTCAGTGTTTAACTCATTATTAACCAATTATATACACATTGTGAGATTATTTCACCAGTGCTTATTCACCGCAGCAAAACTGTTGAGCGAACCAAAGACGAACAATTTCGACTAGAACGTCCCAATTATAACAGATCACGCTCCCAACAGGTTGTTGAACTTTACCGAAGCTTTCATCGAACTTAGGCCATCTGCAAAAGAGTCATGTGCCGACGTGAGTCGACCGCTGATTATCAGCAGAGGCAGCGCAAATCAGTAGAGGACAAATGCTATATCATGTGGTGAAGTGCAACAGACGTTTGAAAGTCTCCCCGGCAACAGGTTGGCCAAGGCTTTCAACTGACGAACGTTCGTCTTGGTTCGCGTCCCAGTTCGGGCGCGGTAAATACGCACTATTAATGATTCCTAGCAGGGACGAAACATTTGTACAGTAGTTCCATGGTTTTTCATTTATGAATTGGGCACTGGAAACATATGATGAATAATTCAGCGTAATAACTAATATCCTGCTTTTTCAAACAACGAAATTCACTACATCCATCTCTGCCAATATGAATTCTATCATTCATGGAGAAACTGTCGAAAAGGTTTCCGCTCATTTCTATCGTGCACAAAGTACTCCACTTGTAGCATTTTCTTTGCACTACTAATCTCGTTCTCCGGAGTAAAAAGTTTTAATTGAGTACACTTTGATTCCACGTTATACCGTTTGCCCACTAGTTTGACATAACTATTCGAAACTTTGTCAAAATTATTTTAAATATCAATCAACAGCTTTAACAGGATTTCGTTTGCATACGTTTGAAAAATGGCCCATCTTACACCGGTTTGTTTTTCCATATGGATTGCAACGTGAACTAATTATCCGTAGATTGTTCTAAAATCTCGCAGCAAGTGTGCGATGGACAGACCTTGCGAAAGTGAACCATATTTCTGTATCATTACGAATATCTTTGGTTTAAATCTCAATCATTTTGGCACACTTGCGAAATAACGCGGGAAATTCTACATTTCGGGATTGCGCTACACCATCTTACGTCTTCGCACACACTGTGGGAGGATCTCGTGGATCACAAACCTCGTATGAAGGGTCTTCCTCACAGTCTACTCTCGACTTCTGATTGGTAAACGAACGACAAGCGAACGCCACGTGCATATTAGCGAGATGGAAGACAGCTAGTTCTTCTACTTCCATACCAAACAAAGTGGCAATCGTGTGCTTAATAGGTAGGACATCGCTGAGGCGCAGAACAACGGCGCGTTGGCTTTCAATCACAAAGTGTAGAGCATCTTCAGCTACCAGCAATTCGCATACGCAAACAGTGTTACCTAACTTATGATACACAGCACTCAAACAATGAATACGACCATGATTTATGTTTGCAAGAACAATGACAGAATGTATACTTCAATGGAAGCAACGGTAAGAAGATGAACGGACAGAAAATGTTAGTACCAAATACAAGTGGAAATTATTCGTACTGTTAGTGGCACAAACTTAGTCTTATTAGACCAATTACTTTGCAAAATAATCAAAATTATCTGAATAAATAAATTATTTTATTAGTTAAATGACAAGAATAGGTATTTGGTGATAAGAACTGGAAATCTCCAAAGAAATGGTCAGTGGGTTCAGTTCCATCGAACTCAGCTTTCCTGTGAAAATCAATCGAAATTTTTACCTCTCCGATTTATTAAACTCACATTATTGGTGGTTATCAGAAATGAAAAAACAATATGAAATTACGAAAAGTGGTGGCAATCTGTTCTTGTTCTTAAAATTAATTATTATGATGTTTGGTGGTGGATATTATCTCACAAATTGATCTAGACCGGCAGAACGTATAGATTTGAACAAGATTCGTGCAGCCGGACCTACAATCGCAGCAGAGACGTTTCCTTTATTTCCCCCCCCCCCCAAAAAAAAACCGTAAGCCGGTGATCATCTGAATCTTGACTCTGAATTCAAACGCATTTTATTCAACTAGGTGCACTGAGTGAAATTTTGCACATTTTATAGATACATCACGTACTGAACAACTCTGTTTCAAATTACACAAGCGTGCCCATCGCAAAGATGGATCAAAAATGCATAAAGTTGAGGCAAAAAACGCACCCGAAAATACGGAGAAAAGATGGTCTAACATTAAGATAACCTACTTGCTGAAAGCAGGAGAGCATCTTGATCCAATGAGGACATTAGAGTACTTGATCGTGTGATAGCCGCTTCGTCCGCATCTTGAAAAGACTGAATTGAATACGGTTTCCGGGAGATATTGGCCAAATTCGTAGAACATAGACCGGATGACATATTCGGGTGAAAGGTGTTGTTAGTCGGTATCGGCTGTCCCGTGTCACCTTGTTCGTGCATTGCACAGACCTTGATAACCTGCACCTCGGACAGATCGTCTGGATTCGCCAAATCATAGGATTGTGGGCCGTCGTAAGCTGTTACGCAAGTCGGAATAATGAATGGTTTGATTTTGAATATAACCAGATGTCTGGGCTGATCTGTGTATTTTTTGCAAGACACATCGTACGTGAATGTCCTAAAACAGAATTATCTGACAGTTTCCAAGATCCACTGTACAAACCGGAACCTGTGATACAAAACCTGTCAGTAGTAAGAAATCACTTGAACTTCTATAAGTAATGCGGGACAGTATGCCAGGAAACAAAGTGTGTGCTTATCAAAACTTCTGTTTTCTATCAACGTTAATGCCTACGGCGTACTTGACAAAAACTGACCTATGCTTTAATCTATAACCACCCATCCATGTATGACGCTTCCCCAGTTGCGTTCTGTCCATTGAGTATAACAATGACAGATAAAATGCTATGGTTAGGTTGAGGTGGCTTTCAGTGACGTTTTTCCACCTGCCTGCACTACTTTAACCCGACTGGGCCTAAAGTACTCAGGGTGAAATGTTTTGGTTTTTGTGGCTTAAGCTGAATCGAGATAGAACAAACAGACAACACAGTTTTCATAACCAGAGATCTGGCTTTCCCATTAAATTTTAACCTGTACGTTGTTGATAATACTCCATAGTTTGTACCTCTCATGCATGACAACTGCAATTTCTGGATGAGATTCGAATGTGCCTCGGCCAGAAATTCATAAAAGCAAAAAAGCCGAATACCACTGGGTATATGAGCTTAATTTCAACAAATTCCCAATCGAACACAGTAAAGCAGCCTGTAGAAATGCATGCATCTCGTTAATTAATAATCACTGAGAAAACGCACCCAAAAAATTTCCATCTCTTTCAAAATGAGCATTACCAAAGGTTACCACCTGCATAACTATACTTTTTAGACAGTTTTCTACTCAACTCCAATGTATGGTCGTTTTCGATCCAATCATCTCCAGAGGTAATTTATCCAAGTTTTTGGGTTCACTGTTAAAACAAGGACCAGACACTATTCTGACCTACAACCGTTCCAAACGAGATTAACTAGCACAGCTGAGCGCAGGTTCCAAAGTGAATACTTATCTTGAATGCCCGAAAAATGCTCTCAAACTACCGTACTTTCCAAACAGCATGTGATAAAGAATTCCCACCTGATGCGTTTTCTCGGCAAACACAGTCCCACCAAAGAGTGACGACCAAGGCGAACACCCGGAGGTATCAACCGGATTAACTGACGGTCAGCTTAGAGGCGATCGAAAACTCGGCATTCTGAACTCACCCCAGACTGTATGGAGCTTAAGGCACTATGGTCATTGGCATCTGTTGGAGCAAGACATATTGCAAATTTAGGGCTTCTATCCTCACTTAACGATATCAAATCGAATGGTACAGAAAAAATTACGATCCAAACCCCGAACACATCGATTAGAACGTCACGAAAGCAAATCCTTCCAGTAAGTCAAAGGTCAGGCGAAGAGTACTGGGCCCAACAAATCATGCTCCAGAAGAAGTTATATATGCATAAGAATACATAAATATAGCGAACAACTCAGAAGTCAAGCGTAATACACCGGATTCTAGCATACAGTCTTTAAAACAGATAATAAACTCAAATAGGTTAAGATGGGTGGGACGTCTTGCAAATGCCCACAGAACGACCGCTTCGTTGTACGCTGATCCTCGAGACAGGTAGTATACCCGCAGCATGGTTTGCGGTGGCCTGTCTATGAAGTGGATAACAAGTATGAAAACTTCAACCAGCAGACTGGTTCGCGTAGGTGCAGTTAGACTACCAGGTTGGAGTTCAATGAGACTCCTCAAATCGATAGTTGGGAACAATGAGTGACATGGCCTAATGTTCGAGTAAGTGGCGTTTTTGCATACAAAGTTTTCTCATTCATTTGTTCCATTCATCACTTCGTCATCAGTCTTTCAGTATTTTTCGATCCTTTACCTCTCTGGTTAGTTGGCACTTTGTGGTAGTAACCAAACCTGGTGCAAGATTAATGGTTATGCAAACTGAACTGGACTGGTCATGTATTGAATCGTGTGCTTTAGATTAGGAACCAAAACCAAAGCTAGGTGGAAGGCTGATGGTCGTAAAATCGAACGAAATGGAAGCAAAATATTCGCAGACGTTTTCGTTTAGTCAACAAGCAAAGAGGGCCTAGCGCAGAGTTCCGCTAAGAGGTACGAGGAAATGGTTTATTTAAACTTTGTCTGTGTGGAACACGTAGACATAGTTGCTGCAAGGACATTATGGAATAAAATAATGGGATTCTGAAGACATTTTAGGAGCAAAATTTTACAGGTGTTAAAGTGAATGCCCACGATGGTATTTGCAAATGTATTGCTGGCTGTGTTACTGCATTATGTATTTATTTACCAAGCAACATTGTTTTCTAAGATTCAAGCGGAAATAACCAGAGTACAGTACGAACAGTAGGGAGGACAAATTCAATAAAACTTTACAAATAACCGCATGAGAGACTGAAAGCAAACTCAATCGAAGAGGAGTGAAACAATTTCATAACGTAGCCAATTACCGCTTGGACATGGGTGGTGATAAGACAACACCCATTTATTTGGCCGCTAGTAATGCCGGTGTGTTTGTCGCTTCCGGAGTCAAGCACACTGACATTCAGACACATGAAACGTTATCGCCTTCTGAAGCAATGATGGATTAGTACGCAAGTTTTAGAGTTCAAAAATTGTCGAAGGAGAAAAAAAGATAAGCTAGGATGGACAACAAAAGACTTGGACTTTGGGTAGGTAAGGACTGATAAATGTACAGTAGATTCGACAAATTGTTTCTGTACCCTCTCATGATGACCTCTTCGTGCGCAGCGGGTCGGACGGTACTAGATCGGCATGTAGATTTGTGCACCGATCACTCCGAAATATCTATTGATTATGCACCCATAATTAATAGCACAAAACCCATCAAACCGAGAAAATATTTTCTTGTTAATAAAGACCTTGTATAGTTAGCTGCCCGGTATATGAATGTTCTTAAAAATTCTGTGGAGCCAGCAGTCCGAGCAAAGTGGAAGATTGACTGATAGCGTTTCCAGTGTCGTCTTTTAGGAATGACTGAATTGATACGCGTAAGTCTCCTCACAACTATGTTTGTTGGCTATTATATATTCCCGCTTTCATAGGAAACGGTAAATCCAAATGTTATAGTAAAATCATGACAAAAGAGGAAATCAGCACGGGAAAGAGAGCAGAAACAAACAATTCCCAGTTTGGATTAACTCGTCGATTTAGTGCCCGGATTTCGTGCACGCCTTAAGACGGACAACCGCAGTGTACTTGCTGTAGTGCACTACGAAAAAAACTGCACCTTACCGTGCCTTGCTGGCTTCTATACCATCAGGACACAACCAGCTATACAGGATGGCTTGCCACAAGCTGAAGATCCAATCATGCATGAAAGGTCAATGGTTGGAGGCCTGACCAATTAGTCTCCTGTTCCTCCAGACTGGTGGTTGATTTGGGATGGCAGTTAAGTCGGAAAACTAAGTGGAGGGATAATTCACCCAAGAAAAGGAGCTTCCACGTAGCCACTCCCAGCTGCCTTGCGGACAGGTTCTTGGTAATACCAAAAGCTTTGGCCAAGAAGCGCAATCGTTCCCCTGCTTAATGACCGAATACCTTAGCAGTATTCATCTAGAAAAACTTTATTGAGTAGCACAGGGACAGTAAACTCTATACTATGTCGGTAATCAGGCAGGACTTCATCATCCTAATCGTTCAGCGTTAAACAGCAATCTAAGATCCACGAGCCGCTGTCTTTTCCCCAGAGTTACAAAAAGCAGTAACCAGCGGGGCTTGCCTAGCTGTTTAAAGCTGAACGATGATGATAATGAAATCCTGTATGATTGCCGATGATGTATGGATATTACTCTTGTGCAGGATAATCTGGACCGTAATCCATTGCCTTAATAAGGCTGGTAGTGATAAGCAGGCGCCTGTTTAGAGTTTACCCGCTGGGTTAACGCCTCACTGCCTTGCTTTTGAGTCAAAGGCTACAGTTAGGGTTCTCAAAGAAGAACCATTTCTGCGGTGTAGGCAGACGCAAAGTATCGATTGTTCAAATAGCTCCAGCATCTTTATCAGAGAACCGTTCTAATTTCCGTTATTCCAAAGTAGGAACCACGGAAGTTGCCATAAAGAATTGCCGCTTGACGAACTTATCTAATGGCCGCACTAGAAGGGAAAGAAGTAGTTCGCAAGCATCACTTAAACCTAAGTATCCGTTGCACTTAGCTGCCTTCATTCTCGGCACACTCACTCAGGGAAGGCAAAAATCTACCCTAGCTAGAACCCTTGAAAATTTTAAGAGGTGCGTGCTGTCTCCAAAACGCGGGTAGAGAATCCCATAGTGATTACCGTTCGCAAGCCATGTGCAACTTCATTCTCTCGTTTCACCTTTTCTGTTTCCGGTAATCCAGGTTCGAGCGCTCCTGATCAGGGGGGGGTTGGAATCACCTTCAGCAAGCAAGCGGAGTGTGCACTGCCAGGCTGGATTGCAGTCATTACTCGTTTATGTGCAGTTTGATTAGACAGTTCTGTATGTCAGCAGCAGTTGATTGAAGCGAAGCAGTCTCTGTTGTACGACGTATCTTACTAGCGTCTCCTAGAGCGAAAAGACGATTTACACGGGCCGAGTTATCTGGAGTACTCTGAAGTTTGCGCCCAGCGAACGTTGTGGTCAATGGTGGCGATTTTAGAAAACCCACGTTTACAGGTAGCGGAACAGAAGGATATCGGGTTGCTAATTTTCCTATCCCAAAACAATGAACTACATACAAACGAAAATGCCTCAAACAGACTGTTTCTAACAAGCTATCAGTTGCACAAAATCAAGCAACATCGGCTCCACCTGAGGCATTCTTCTCCCACCAGCCGCAAGGACTAGATCCATTCCAATTAATACTAATGATCACTAAGCCGTTGTCAATCAACGTATTGAGTCGGATCTCCTGTTTCATCCTATTATAACTCAGAATTATGAGCTT
>LUCM01003139.1:0-15074 GCA_008360955.1 Fasciolopsis buskii | reverse complement strand
ATAGTCTCAAATTGGCCGATTAGGGATTAGCCGTCAACGGTCGAGTAGTTTTCTAAATTGCGGTTCTTACTGGTCAACGTACTTTGGCCCGAATAACTCGTTAGGTTGCATTACTTTGTGTTTGCTCTTTGCAGTTTCGAAAGGTCGAGTCACACTAGTTTAAAAAATCACAAGCTTAGTGAACTTCTAATTACAGAAACTAGTCAGTTCGTGCTCTCAGACATTGGAATGCGCCACTCCGTTTGATGTGGACAGACACCTGAAACAACTGGTGACGGAACAGTTTTTATGCCATCCATCACTGCCAGAGTAAATGGTCCCTTCTTGCTAGTCGCCGGTATATCTCCGCTGACCCAAGACAAAGCAAAAGAAACCTTGGTCTCAATTTGATTCTGAGGCGCGGCATACCTGTTGATTAAGGAATCCACTGTTCAGATTGCACCATGGAGACGGAAATAGCGTCTGTCTCTGGAAACTCCAGAACGTTTTCTCAACTCATTCGTACCAATCATCAGTGGACAAAAGAAGTTAAGCAAACAATCTAAGAAACTGTTAGGACTCCAATAACCGATTTTCGGAACAAATTGGACCCTCGGGCGGAACGCGTTCGCACTCTCGTTTTAACTGGTTATTTCCCAAGCATCTAGTGCTCCTGCACTGCGGGTGACCAACGCCAATATAAGCACAGATTCCGGGAGAACTAAAAACCATGTGACACTAAGCATACTTCTCAAAGGAATCCCGTACACGTTTTAACTATAATGTGTCATTTCTGCTGGCAGAACGGACATCTCTGCCCTCAGATACTTAAACAGAAGATGAAAAACTAGGATGTATATGCTATGTTGTATCCAGCCCTATATAAATGGACGAATCTTGTTTTAATTATATAAACAATTTAGGGATAGATAAAAAAGCATGTTGTTCTCTAGTCATGTTGTAGATAACTACTGAAAGTTTGTGGCTCATTTTGGTCTCATCGCGTTTGTAGAAAATCTGTGATCTGTAGGTCGTCACCCATTCAGTCGTCCAAAATGGACTTCAGATGGTCAACTGATGGGTGGCAAACAGATTCAAAACAAGTTTAACTGGAAAACCTTTGAACATCAATTCGGAACCGTGGATGATTATCTGGGCCTTACAAGATAATTGACAGAGCTTTCATGAAGTTCAGATTGATGGACTTGGTTTGTGGCTCGCTCAAAGTGATGCCGACGTCCTATCAGTACAATGACGAACTTACTTCGACAGGTGATGGGACGTTTGTACCCTACACGCTAAGCTCAGCGTTCAGAACTCCATGAAGATTAACAACGTGAGCTACGACCAACACGAATTTTCATATCTATAGGGACTGACACACTTTTGACTCTGGAGGGCATCCTATATAGATCCTGTTGCATAAAAATCGATGATAAGCCTCAAAAAATGGACATACCTTTGTTCGGACCTCCTAGCACCTCGTACCAACTGTCCTGGATGCATCTTGATGTTTCACGCTTTCTACGGGCTTCAACTAGTTCCTTTAATGTCGTCTTTAGTTCTCGCAGTCTGTCGTGCAAGTTGACCAATTTTACATCCGACTTTTCCTTTTCATTCTTCATCTTTTCGCTTGCAAATACGGTAAGGGCATGTAGACATAAATTTTTACAAACAAATCATCGGATATGAAAACTCAGTTGTTACTATGACAATTTTTTTCTAACATACCAGAATGTGCTAGCGGATTTTATGTATCAAACCGGATCGATGCGCTCAAAATGCAGCTGTATAGCTGTGATACTTTTCTAAAAGCCAAACCAGCTGTATGAGATCATTTCCACGCATCTTCTGAGATCACTACTTTGTCTTCCATGCGACTCATCTTTTTCTCCTTCAGGGCTTTACGCCTTTAAGTTTTCTCATGAATTTTCTGTCGTGGTTAAACGATTAACTTTCCATGGGGATAAAAAACTAAAATACCCTATTGAAAAAGGCCAATGTTCTTAAATTTGCTGTTCTTTCTCTAGGTCCTAATCCGCTGATCACTAAACCACCTTCACAACCTCTTAAGCAAGCCGGGAATATCAATCTACTGACAATGAATGTGACTAATTCTCCTTTCTGCGATACCTTGCACAACATTTGTAACGGAACCTTTCAAATATGCTCTGAGTATGCTTTCATCAATTCACGTTTGTCTTATCCCAGTAAGCTATCGGTTCTCAACACTTACGTAGGTGCCACAATCTTAATCAACACATTTTGGAAACATGGCCTACAGTCGATGTGCTCCCAGACCACTAAACACTTGCTTTACATATCCTACACGAGAAACTGCATTACTAACGCCTTGTCGAGAACAAATGAGGATTCCAAACTAAACCGTTCTCACGGTCTTTGCGATCATTTTCTAATGCATACGTCACAGGAAAGCGAAGTGTTTCCTAATCATGGAATATTACACGACTGACATCAGTTTAAAGGACCTAAAGGAACCATAAGCCTCTGTCAACTCGAATAACACGTGTTAGTGGGGAAGGATAAGCGAGTCCGAGGTACTGGATCACATCGCAGTTCCGATGCTCAGCATCCGAAACGAAAGCCATTCTCGCACAAAACCCGTCGAAAGGAATGTTACAAGTAACCGACAAAACCGCATCTGAAATCGATAACAAAAATTCGCCAAAAAATAATAAACTGTACCCGGTTGCACCGTCAGATAAAACTTCTGTGTGGCATAAACAGAACAATAAAGTTGTGATCACTTTACTGTTAGGAAAAATTATCCACCCATTTGGAATAGGCTTAAGGGATAATCGATCAAGTGACCCGATCACAATCAAGAACTACGATGAGCAAATCAGCAGTAGAAATTCAGCAAAAAATGAATTACTTTTTTCTATATGCGCTGAACTGCTTCAATACTACATGTTGCAAATAGACTGAACCCACGTAGTATTGTATTGAACATCATCTTCTCTTACTAAGAAGTAAATCAGACTCTTGTAACAAGCATGTCCGGAATCTTCATCGGAATACGGATGCTCTGGCGGCATCGCACGAGACAAAGCAGAAACGACTAGATTATATTTCAGGGGCACGTATTCCAATCAGATTTCATGCTTTCATCGTACCTGGTAGCTTTCAATAGTAGGAGAATTTATTTGATTTCTAAATGATTTGCTATGTGGTATCGATATCCAACTTGAAATTAAAGGCCACAGAAGTACAGTACAACGGTTTAATCCTTGTTTGAGATCGTCGGCAGTGCATATCCATCGCCTCTAAAACCAAGTTTTTGTGGTCGAAATTAGGTACACTAATTAAAAGTGGATTCCCTGAACACCCCATGTAATATGGTACCATTTACTTATTTTTTTTCAGCAAATATAAACCATCGACTGTTGCACATCCTAGTGATCACTGTTAAAGATTCACTTGTTACGGTGCGATCCACCTGTCAGTTTCGGCGACGGTCAAGCCTTTGGTGGTTAGGTTCACGCGTTCGAATACTTCCACTGCCGATCAAATTCCACACACTTTCTAACCCACCATTGGTGTCGGTTCCCTTAATTAAAACGCTGTAGACTGTGACTTCATTGCTTAAGGAAGAAAAGATAAAATAATAACTAATCTGTTACAAATTATGCAGCAGCCAACTTTCGGTTCCCGTCCATGACGTATTATAACGCCCAATGGTTGCTCGTTTTTCCCTTCGGGGAAGATTTTTCACGGTTGCATGTGAAGTCTGTGCATAGAAACACAAACACTCAAGTAAGCATCAAAAAGCGATTAGATGTTTCTTGGCAGCTAAGACCCCAATTTAGTCGGATAGGAGCACGCGTTAGAACGTACGCTAATTCGGGAAAAATGAGGTGATCAAAGACGATTCGATGAAGTTCTATAAAAAAACAGTAGGCTGAGATACAAATTACCTGTCCTCGGAGGTCAGCCGTTTAACCAAGTTTTCAATGTCATCAAGAGTTTTGCCCATTTCAGTCAGTTCTTTCGTATGCTGAAAGAAGGGAAATAAAATTCGAGCTGTTGACTACTGCCCATTTTTAGTTACAAGCTTCATGCGTGAAGGCAGTTATGGGTGCATCCATCACAGCTGCTAAAGCCGACTGCGTGACGGTGAGGATGGCGAGGGGGACAGGGTCAGAGCCGGAAATCATGATCGAGGAAAATGGTGTGACGTAGAACAAAATGATATCCTGAAAGGTCATGTATGGTAACGGACAGAGCGCAATTCCGCGTGTAAACGTACGAATAATACTTAAACAAATGACTTGTATGGCAAGAATAATACCTATGTTTTGTGGAAGGGACATGTTTTGTTGCAGCTAGGGTCAACCACACAACTGCAGGGAGGAAGCGGGCATCAGGCCCCTAAATCTAGTAGTGGGACAAAACAATATAAAACATCAGAAGGCAAGGTGAGCCAAGAAAGAGGAAGACAGCGAGTTGACTACCTAAAACTAAAGTGATCAATGGATTTCCGATTCGAACATCTGCACATTTACGACTGACAGAGGCGAAATAAACTTGAGAAATATTTTAGAGGCATATGAAAAGTAGAACATTTACAGTCGAACACAGAAAACAGAGGGGACCGGCATGCTTTCGGAAGTCTGTTGGAGATGGTCTAACATCAGCATTATTACAGTGAGAAAAGAAACCTACAATCTGGGTTCTGACACTTCAATTCCAGTCTACAGAGTATGATATCCCCATAACATTCGATTCGGCAAAACTAGTTTCGATAAATCTCATGATTAGTTAGGTGCCACCTTTTAGAAGATCATTTCTAAATTAAACCAGATTTTTCATAGTAAAATAGGAACAGCCAAATTCTGACGGTGCAGCTTTCGAGTCGTTTGAACTGGTTCCGATAGACACTGTTTCGCGAATTCAATCAAATTCTATTTCAATTAAATCGGGAAAACATCACATTATTCCACGTTCAACGGAACGGGTTGAACTAGATTTTAAGTTAAAGAACATCGAGGTCTCATCTTAACCCACTAGTCGAAGTATCAGTTTGCCAATAATTCTACTACATATTTGTTTCCTATTCAAAGATAATCGAAAGTAATCCGAAAATTGAATGTCCACAATTAGGAAATACTCCGGTTTAGAATATGCGGTTGATTTTGTGCGCCCCAGTAGAGAGGGAAGGCAGCTGGAATATTTTTCCATTGTCTCAACGATAATTTGAGATGCTTTCTGCATCCTCAAAATGTATAATGCTAGGATTTGACTGGATTTCCATGACCCCAGACGTCTATCTTGCAGGGAAAGATTCGGATGGAGCAAATAAGGTTATCATTGAGTAGTTCCCTTTTACCCACAACACTGACATGATCACAAAACGCACCACAGAAGGCTCCCAACAACACTATTCAATCAGCTGTGAGGAAGAGAACAACATATTGCTGGTGCGCATTATGCGGAGCACATACCAATTCATTTATGTCGACTGAGGCATCGTTAGTTAAGCTGGCATGAAGTAAACAACGACGTGTGTTAATCATCATCACCATCATCACTTTGAAAATGGACGATCGTGACAAGTCGAGGTTTCTGACTAGTTGCCTTAGAACGTAAAATGGAAGACGGTCCAAACGGCCCAGCCAACAACCATCGCTCACCATGAAATTAACTCATGCGTACATTTGTTCCGGTTATCGATCGCGATTCAGTCCAGTACAGTTTTACCCTCGGATTTACTCAATCTGAATAACATCCTAATGCACGAACAAAGTGGCCCAAAGCAACGACAATACCCATTTGTTGACTTACTCCTAAGTCAGAAAAGTCTATTCATTTAAATTAATATCGCATTGCTCTACTGGTCCTTTCGTACAACGCTTGCCCTGTTGTCTAATATTTGGGCTCTTCGTCTTTTCTACATCACGTGTTAAACAAACGATTAGGTATGCATTTCTTAATATCAAGCACTCAGACAATTATTGGCCCACGATCAACAACACAACTACGTAAAATTTGATGGATTATTTCAGCTAGCTATCACAGAAGATTGCAAACAAGAAAAACTGTCGAATAAACAAGTGAAATTCTACCTTCAGGTAAGCTAAAAGAAGATAACAGCCGAGATGCACCCAGTCGGTAGCCGCTCTTTCTGTTTCCTCAAAATCACCGTATCTCATTTTGTTGCCATTATCATTTTCTTTCTCCTCCTCCTCCTCATCATCACCATCATCATCATCATTATCACCGTCATCATCATCATCATCATCATCATCATCATCATCATCATCATCATCATGTAGCAATAAATAGCAGGACAAGATCCATCGATCGCTGTCTTACTCCCAGAGGAACACATTGTTGTAAGAAGAATGAATGCGCAAGGCGACAAACAGTGGATCTGCACAAGCGCAAAATTAAAACGATGCCGTAGTTCCCAACACAGAGTACAATCTAACTCTATAAACAAACGCAAGCCTTCAATCATGCTGATTAGACAGAAAATGACACTGTTCGCGATTCGCCCCCGTGTTTCGATTGTGTGAATGTAGCCGGCACCGACTGAATATATTTTCCAGGGTCGATCACTGCCGCAGACCAATAAGCCAATAAGCTCACTTTCGGACATTCAACTGCGCTCATCACTTTGGATACGGAGTCGATTACCGTGCATCAAACAGCGCAGAGTCAGTGAGAAAATGGCGACTAAAACAATAAACTTGGAGAAAGTTCGTTTGCGACGTAAATCCGTTTTACTTTTGATGAATTCATCGATTTCTGGAAATTGCTTATGTATGATATTTTCGAAAGTTTTAATAATTTATGTTATTCGTTACTCAGGTTGGCAGTTTCATCAGATGGTGCGAAAGACGTTTGTGGTTAAAACATCGAAGTATACCCCTAATGCTTCAAGAATATGGTGTACTGACCTAATCTGCCGTAGATTGGTTATTGATCGGTAGACCACTCCAACCAACTGTCAACGACGGTAAAACTGAAAACCAGCGTTTAATTTCTAGTGGAAACAGAGTTCTATACTGCCTGATATTGCCAACAGCTTCAGTTATCTTTAAAGCTTTTGAATATGCGGAAAGAAAAACAAATATCCTGTTCTCCTATTAATTCTTTCAAGCTACTTTTGAAGCAAAAACATGCTTTAAACTCACTTCTGGACTACCAGGCACATCAGCATTTTCCAGGTACCGTGAAGCCTTTAGGTTGTTGAGTTCGGCTTCAAGCTTTTGCTTTTCATTTTCTGTTACTACCAGCTTCGAACAGATTCTTCTCAAATAGTCTCTTCTAATTGCGTCATCACTTTTTACCTGATCAAGTAAAAAATAATAACTGGCACTTAAAACAAGGAGATCAGAAAGGCTGAATTGTTTGTGATAATTTTAGTATTATATGAACTTTAAAAAACGCAGAACATTCACGTTTTATTTGCTAAAGATAATTTTTGATTTCCGCCGACGACAACAAATTTCATTTTAAAATCCCTTTGGAGTCTGAGCAACAGAGTCGAAATATTTATACGATGGCACAAGTAAATAAGGATCGTAATCGATGGCAAGGTCAGTTGATTCACAACATACTTTTCACTTTCATGGGCACAGAACACGTAGCACACTGACTATGATCGGCGCTCACATTAAGCAGCTGAACTCCAGGCGTCGGGGGAAAAGGAAAAATATGCGCTCATTTTAGTTCTCATTAAATAGGTGGCAGGGAGAAGAAAAACTGGCAGTCACACCAGAAGGTTGAATCTCGTGGAAAAAGGATAGATTGCTAGAAATGCGATAAATTTTCCATCAAATCATTAAACTAAGTTCAATTCCATTCATTTATTCAGGTTTTGACTGCACCAAATCCTCCTGCCGACCATGAAACGGACAACAAGATGATCTGAAAATAAAAGAGAAACTTGAAGTCCGGTACCAAGCAGAAGTTGGTTCTACTCGTAGCCCAGGGCTATATTCTAAAATTAAAGTTCCGTTGTTGTCTCCCTTTCAACATGTCATAGTTGGCGTAAACTCTGCGCACTGAGGGTAAGTAATATACGGTTGGTAAAGTGTTGCATGATTTATCGAGTTGGATCATTCTTCACCCCACATCTTACTTCCACTGAAACCAGGTTGGCCGTAGCAACGTAGTTTTGCATTAAATAAATCTCTACCATTCCATTCAAAAATCATGCAACCGAAAAACACGATAAGGCAAAACCGTATATAAATTGAACATTACATGCATATTTGCAACACTTCATGTAGAACTGAAATAAGCACGGGACCAACACAACAAAACTTAAGTAATATCGCGGAGAATGGATAAACAAACAAAATACCAATAGTTGGCAGGAAAGCAATTTGTTTTTTGGAGCTCCCGCTGCACACATTTTGTAATTTTTCCCATCTGATATTTCGTCTAAGGGAACAAGATGTATAGACAAGAAATGGAGCAGTAGAGCCACTGAAGTCACTCATTTGTAATGGCAAAGCTAATCGCTACGAACTGCTGCATTAAACACTCTTCCCTTGAGAGGAGGCCGGATTTAATGGCAGCGCCACAAGTGCCACACTTTCACAAGAGCTGCTCAATAGTTTGCGGTTCGTAATTTGCTGTCTTCCGCAACACAGGAGGTGCTTAAGTTGCCGAGAACTTCTAACTCTTTATCAACAAGTCACAGGTTCCTGTCATATTTGCAGAAGTATATTGCCTTTTGAATGTGCAAACCACATGCCACATCGGGATTCCCCAATTTCAGGCGGCTCAAATCGTGCAAAACTGGCCAAGTGTTATCAGTCAGCAAGGTAATTTCAAGACATATTCTAAGTCTAAAACACCGTCCCCTGATTGAAGTTAAACTCTTCTAGGTAAAAGACAAGAAAAGGCGTATTTTAGAGCAGCCTCATTGGCAAAGTAAAAAGAGATATAAAAATAAAGCAACTATGCAGCACTAAGTTGGCAACGACAAAAGATGGCAAAATCTAGCTAGAAGGCTGAATCTGACCTTTGATTTGACGGTACAGCTCTTTGACCACCGATAGATAATTCTTTAAAGTACAGTTTCTTAAAAAATGGATCATAGTAAATATCTGCTAATGTACTCAAAGCCTGTACAAATGTCTACCAACGGAGTGATTTTTAGGCGTTGGAAAGCAACACAATGGTATAACGAATGTCCCAGAACTAAGGTTCGACCGATGCCAAACTCAGGTTGTTTCCAGTCGGTTTGCTTTTCAAGCATAATGCAATGCCAAACGGGCATTAGCAGCTATGATGTTATCAAGAAAAGGGCTAATGGAGCGGCCAGTATTCCAGATTTTCTTAACAATGGGTAAGCAGTCATTTCCTTTCATGAACCACAGAAGTCCTCAGAGCCCCAGATGTTCCAGCATGAAACTAAGTGCTTTGGCCTAGGAAGGACCATCAAAATCCTTTGTTATATATTGCTTCAAGGCCTGGATTCCTATATGGGTCTTTGCGTCCAAATGTGGAGCTACTGAAGTAGGCCAGAAGACGATTTCCAGAACAGCTACAGGAGGGAATGACGCTGAAGGCCAGCTGCACTTTAACTCAAAGTACTCTCTAACATGCAGGGAGTCGCTGCGGAGCGTGAATGAACTATCCGTCAAATTCAAAGGTCATTTAGTTCAAGACTAATACTTTATTGTTGATACTTCGGATGAGGTGTAAGGGCTTGCAGGAATTTTCCACGGAGGCGGCACATTTTATTTCTAATGTACGACGAGACCACAAGACCTGGCGATCAAAAAGTAACAGTGCATTCAGTTTGTCTGTACTGTTGACCTACACTTTGTCATACTCGCTAACGGCCGGGATCAACTGGCTTGCCAAACGGGAGCCCAAAATCTCAACAAAAGTTTAGGATGCCATCACCTGTTGCGTCCGATCACAGCCCAATAAAATAACACAATGAATGACACTCTGATAAAAGATCAAAATTAATTTATGCTGTTAGCTGGGTGCTATTCTAGTTTTTCTGCTGGAAAACCTGAAAAATTAATGGGCCATTCTGATCAGGGGGCTTTCAAGCTTCTTAATAACGCTGTCTGAGGCGTTTTCGGTGTTCTTTAGAGCAAATAGAAAGAATGGCACAGGTTACAGCCTGGTCGGAGTCGAAGAAGTTTTCGAGTGGGATGATGAAACTCGCAAATTGTACGCCATTTGTATTCAACAGCTATGTAATCATTATGGGCCAATTAATGACTTCAGGAGAGCGGGAAATTAGTGGCGTTCCGGGAATGGGTGTCTGAAATTTTTACTACAAAGAATAATTGATAGTTAAGGCGGATGCACAATTACTGTTTCCCTTTTTTCCAAATGACAAAAATCAAGACCTTGGGAGCCGATCAAGTCCTGCATTCATGTCTACTGCGAAAACAATGATGTTACCTAACTTCTATATGCAAAAGAGGTGTAACAACTTTCATCGATATTGTTACTGACCTCATCTTGCCTGTGACCTGCAGAAGCATGTACTGAATTGTCTATCAGAGAAACAGTCAGTTACTTGGTACAAATTTTGTTCTCAATGCATATAGCCGCCCGTTCATCGGGATTTAGTCAATAAGTACAACCGTAGCCGTCAATGGGAATAAAATCTGCACCAACAAAATCAGAAACCGCGGTCACAGGGTCTCAAAAGGGGAAAAGATGAAAATTTGCATAAGTACTGAATGAGGGTGTCCGCCGAATAAAAGAGATGAATTAGTGAATACATGCTTCCTAAATAATGCACAAACCGATCGCCAGGGTCTTCTAGGCACAAGCTAAACGCCCCTGTTGCCTTATAGACACCAGTGATTGCACATCAAATATTGCAAAATAAGGAGGGACCGAGAGAAAAAGAGTATCAGTCAGCGGAGTAGTAATCAGTTGAATTTAGATATTAGCTGCGGAAGAACCAGAAAAGCAACAGAAAAGTAGTTTCTTCAGGAGACCCTGCCAGTAAAACAGCCACCTGTTTTGTTTAACTTGTGCGAACACATTTTTGAAAAGGAGAGTAACACGAATACCTGAAGGTGCGAACAGCTGCCTGCAGCAAAGTATCTCATTTACGAGCGGTTTTTACGGTACATTTTGCTCACATTCTCGAGATTTGTGGCTGCCTCAGACCCGTTCATAGTAGGCTTTTTTACTTAAAGATACATTTCTACGATTCCCGCAATCACAGGCCACCTGTAAAACAGACGTATTGCACTAGAACAAACCTTACCTTCTCCATGATGGTACAAGGCAGTAGCAGTTGATGGACGCGTTCCCCTGGGCGCAGTCAGTTTGGATGCCTGCAGTAATATCTAGCGTGCAGCGTGTACTTTGCAACAGTAATTCTTTATGCTAGCTGCTTTGTTATATGCATCCTGTTAGACTTTATTATTCGGTCTATCGGAAATGTTAGGAAAGAGAAATTTTTGTGCGGGTTAGCCAATCCTTGGTGTCTTTTCATGTTCACTGTGGAGGCCCTGAGTGAAATTCTTTTGTATTCCTAGTGCAGCCTAACAATATGCTGGGCCACAGAGTGCAGCTATCTACCAAAATGTTAAACTGCAGTTTTGTGAAACAAAACTGATCTTTTTGAGTCGACAGAAAATTAATTCTCTTTGACACGACGAGTTTCCTGTAAATGATTTTATAATCACAACGGAAAAATCAGCACCCACAGTGTCTCTAACTATCCCCAAATGGGACGCTAATTAATCGTTGTTGTTATTTCCTTCTTCACGATTGCTGGCAGTTGAACATTTCAATGAACGTATACAAATGTTCCCTGACGCTTTATTTTTTTGATAAATTCAAGTTAACATGATTTTCAAGTGGACTGTGCACAATCCCGCACTCCACGCTAAATAGAGCTTTCTGGCATTGTTTGCCGATGTCGTTATTCCCTGTATATTTAATCCGAAGATTTCGGAAGTTTTCGGCTTCTGACGAGCAGCAGTCGGAATCACTTAGCAGCACTACGACGTTGTTTAATTATGCTCCACCACTTCTGTTGGCCTTCGATGAATGGTTAAGCTACTATTTGCTCACCATCATCAAGTAAAGTGCAGTACTACGTGTTATGGAATAATTAGGTGAAAGCGCATTAGGATTTTGGTCCCAATTTTTTGCAAAGATCTCACGAGGCTACACTGAGCAACCATGTAGGAGGTCATTGAGAGTTTTATCGTATGCAGCTGTGTAAACAACAAGTCTGTTGTCTGCGATATTAACTGCATATTTTACCCGCTCATTCACATAAACTCATTATGAAGTTTTGCATTCTTATAGTTCGTTTGTGTTACAATAAATGATCAGAAACAATAATCCTATGTAACTGCAGCTATTAATTTACTATCCCAAATGAACCTGTTTAGGATCCGTTAGGCCTGAAACATCATACCGTTAATCATTACCGCATGAATCTTCTTCTGAGGTCTAACTCGGTATTCCTTCCTTGGTAGACTTCAAGGTTGTCGTTTTTACTATTCGTGATTGAAATGCGACTGCCAACTGTGTTCGCGCGCGCTGTCATTTGCCATGCTGAAGAAGATGACAGAATGAAGCTTAGCCCTGTTTCCGTCGGTAAAATTCAAGAAGTTCACGAACAAATGTTGTCATCAATAGTGACATAATGCGAGCATGTTTAACATCAGATGTGCATTCTACCTCAAAGTTAAATTCAGCAGCGTTAAACTCATCCTGTCTGTAACAACGATAGGAGTGATGTCATTTACGTAGTAACACCCGGAAAACGTGGCGACTGCCAGCATCCGACTTGAGCCGAATTCTGACTATACTAACTCAACACATTGGTAACTTAACTCCCCTTTATATTTAATTTTATGGGTTGTTTGAAACAATCAAACGCAGCATTCCTAAAATGTGCCAAGCACTAAAAGGTGCAAGCGAGTAAAGAAAATGTTGATAACTTCTTTCTGAACGACAAAAGAACTATCCACCCTGCTGCTAGTAAAGCATTTCGTCAGAGCTGTAGACGTTTCAGGGGAATACGAAGAAAACAACATCTAAAGTTTTCTGTTTCGGCTACAGATAACTTGTTTATTAAATTCCTTTGTTTAAGCTACAGTTACTAATTAGCGTGTGCTGGGAACTGCTCCCACACTTACCCTGGACATCCTACTGGCAATGTTATTTGAAGCCATTTTTGTGTGAGTAAACAGATGAGGAGTGAGGTGACGAATGTCACTTGCTGATATAAAATTGAGCAGCATCATTATTAATAGTTTTGACATGCAAGCACTGCTCTCATGCATTAGTGGTGCTGCTTTGAAAAGGAAATTCCCAAACACTGTCAGAAGGAGGAAAAGATTCAGAAGTAGGCTTGCCCAGGAAGCAGGGCTATTCAAAACACGATTGGTTTCGGGTATTTTCCGTTGAATGATGACGCCAAAGTTCAATTCTCTGAGTAGCTAGGGTGTGAAAAATAACTTACCCTTGGAATATGAAACCTTTAGGTCCATTACAAACAGATGTTTTGCCTTTGTAATTTCTATTTATTCTTGTTTCAGACAGCAGAAAGAAACACCGGGACTCAAAAGCAAGGGATTGGTACATTATGTCCCATTTCTGCACTGTCCTCAAAATCGTATGTTCCTAGGCCGTCCCTGTGGCATATTCACTTCAGCTCGCTCGGTTATCTAGCTTGTGTGATCACGGGAGTTTGTCATTAGCGTGCCACTTATGGCACTTACGTCTACCTTGCATTAGAAAACCCTGGAACGAAGCTACCTTATTGTCTGGTGCTTCACTCGGCATATTGATTTTCAGGCGGTTAGAATACACTGATGGTTGCTTATTAGTAAAGTAATTAGCGGTGGTTCATAATGGTTGTCTAGGCCAACGGTAACTGACAGCAAACGGTTTGCAATATACCAATACTTGTAATGGTAGAAACTGCAGGAGATGCAGACCAGCACAGTATGGGATGATAACGGTCATCAATCTGAATGGTACCCCTCAGCTACGAGATGGTTACTGTCACTATATGTTACTCATTGGATACACCAATGACTCTCAGATGCATCCTAGGTGACCATCAAGGGGTTTCAGCGAAAAAAGGATTTGTTCTCCCTGATTGCTTGTTTAACCAAACGCTGAACGCCCAAAGCGGTCGCCGCTTGCGCGTCGCTCACGCACGCCCCGCTCGCGTGCTCTTGTCAAAATATACGCAAAATGCTGCAGCTTCTGACAGTCTTTTCCACATACCGTTCCAGTTTCAGGGTTGTCAGTATAGCAGTTGCAAGGAGCGGAGAAATAGTAACGCACTAGTGGTCACAACGGTTAAAAGCAAGCCAACGTAATGCGAGATCTGCGTTAAGACATTCCAGGTCAGCACAGGGGAGCTGAAACGTCTCCAAAACTGCCCATTAAGGGCTATTTTTCTAGGTGCTTTAAATGTGCATAAATTCGTCAATCGTGGAAGAAAATCATGATTAGTTGTTTTACGTTATATTTTCAAATGTCTAAAGACCTATCAGATCTAAAAGTTGCCTGACACACTGTGAGTAGAAAGACGGACTATACATAAAACGGTGTATACAGCTTCCGATGCCTTTATTTCTTCCAGTGTTTTAATTTCCTAAAAAGGCGTTAAATATTTCTGCTATCGAAATTTTACGCTGCTCAGCGCCATCCGTCGTCGCACACTTTCTCATTCCCTTGCGTCCGCAGATGCTTTACGGTTACAGTGTAAAAACAAACATTGAATTGATCAACCACTGGAATTCATCATCTGTCATTCATTGGAAAAATGTTTCCACTGTATTTCACCTACATTAGTCAAAGCATATGGAACACTTACCGATTTATCAAACTCTCTCAGAATTTCTTCTACAGTTTCCGCTTTATCTGGCTTTGCCCTCTGCAGAGCTGCACTCAGTGTTCGTTGTAGTTCGTCTTTCAACAGCAAAGATGACTCGTTCAGAGCATCTAATTTATTTAAATTATTTTCTTGAGGCACTAAAATTAGTCTCAGTACAACATACAACACACACACACTCAAAATACATCAAAATATACAAAATCAGCAATACAAAAAACACCAGAATCCACAAAACACTCAACAACAAACATGAACA
>LUCM01003138.1:85150-116299 GCA_008360955.1 Fasciolopsis buskii | reverse complement strand
TACTACTACTACTACTACTACTACTACTACTACTACTACTACTACTACTACTACTACTACTACTACTACTACTACTACTACTACTACTACTACAGCCAAAGGTCTAAAAAAAGGCTTTTGTTGGGCAAAAATCATTTTATCAACAAATTGTAGATCGTGAATTAAAAAGAAAAAAACAATGGGGATGTTGGGAAATCTAGAGAATCGATAAGCTGTACAACAAAAGATAAATATTGTATTTTGTTTGCACGAAAGTATAAAGAAAGAAAAATAGTTTCTCACATCACTACTAGCATTACTATACCACTGATCATTATCATCATTATTAACCAGAATTCGGTTGAGGGTAAGAAAATTAGTCAATTTGTATACATAATAGTGACTTTATTCGACATCGGTCCTTCTGAAGAACTATCTTGACGAGAAGATGGTCAGGATAACCAACGGTGGTGGTGTAGAAACAACATAAAATACAAAAAGAAATCAAAAAATAAACAATTCCTTGTGGCTTGGTGTAAATAAGCTTAGTCGCTGTCCGCTGCACCTGCCCAGCCCGACCATGAATAATCTATCCCCGGGAAAGGACAGATGACTACAGAAGGTTCTTGAGCGTTGCTTTTTGGCACTGAAATATCCGGGGATGGATTACGGAAGTTCAAGATGTTTGTGCTTCCAACCACGTTCTCCCAATTGGCCAACGGGACTGCGGCAGGCGATGGGAATTGATACAGAGTCTGAGCCAAACTATTTGGCAAAGGAAATGCCGGCCTTCGGGGATCGAACGTGTCTGCACTCTCACTGAGTGGCCCAATGCATGCTTGATGAAACCAGATGCCACAAACACCGGTTTTATTTTCACACATGTTATGATCCGGTCGTCCAATAAGAACTAAGGTTGAATTGACAAAAGGTTTGTAACTGACAGACGGAGAATCCGTGTGTGTGTGCGACCTAAATTCCTCGATTTCCGGGAAATGCTCGACGTCCCCTGTTACCTTAGAAGTTCTAACATTCAGATACGTAGTCGAAACGAGGCCACGGAATCCAAGAATTTCGGGGCATAAATTTACTTGTAACTTCGGTCGCATGGAACGTCCTTGGTTATCAGACACACAGTCCTCGTTGGTGTTGCATCCCGAAGCACCAATTGTTGTCCATTCAATCCACTGCTGTGTTTCAGTGTTAAAACAGAACTGTGTAGCAGTCTGGTCCCGAGAACATGTTCCGAACGCAAACAGGTAAGACCGCGCTATGGGTGAGGAAAAATAAAATACCGGCAGGTTAGTACTAACCAACAGAAAGTAGGTAGACATTAAACATATCAAAACTGAGGGTAGAAAACCCGAGCTCCGACGGTTGCGCAAGCGCTGTTTTGATTTTCTTAACCATGTGGGCATCTTAGCTATGAAGAGCAATTTTCGTTTTCATCACGCATGGAATCAAAAAAAGTATCACTGGTCAATTTTCATCCATGCTTAGATTGGAATGAAATGCAGGCCCGTTTGCTTATCTTTCCACTGGAGGCCAGAATATCTGGGAACAACCAACAGTCCTTCGCATTACACATTTGCAGGACAGACTTCGGGTTATCCGGCAAACCGCACAAAAGAGAATCGAAACACTCTAGCTTGGTCGGAGCTCAGATGCAATGTGTATTTGGGTCTGTATGAAGGGCGTAATCCGAAGTATAGTCAGTCAAACAGTAACATCAACTTAACACAGCCAACAGGCATTCGTAAGATCAACAAGAACCGAATATTTGAACGAAGGAATGAATGCGAAACATGAGTGATCGCTTCGTATGCGAATGCACAGGATGAATAAGCGACCGCATCCGGAACAGCATTCAAAACATCCTGTACAACACTTGACCGTGAACCAAAGCGCACAGGCAGTGTACCAGATAAGCATAAGCGAGAAAAGATAGGCGCACTGCAGTTTTCAACGCACGGAACACAGTCTAATTGTACAAACGTACTTTTTCAATCATTTTCGTTTGATAGAAAGTGACAACACGATCGACACTGTTCGCGATTCACTGCCATATCCTTCAGTGTCTCCAACCAATTAGTTAACGAGTCTTTTGGATCCCAACCACGAAGACGCGAGACACCAACTTTACCTAAGTTCGCTATGTATTTTCTCATTTCGCGTTGCCACGTCATCTGCTGAACCCCATATGGCTTTTTCAACTCCATGGGTGGAACGAAAAATAGGGCATGGTATGGTAGACTAGTGTTCGCCATACACGACACGTAACCCAACCACCATAGTCTACTCAGATTCGTACGCCGAGATAGGGTGTCCTCAGAATCGGCACCTAATATTAGGTTTCTAACCCCACATTACTCACCTGGTTACTCCATCCAATCGCGAAGATGTTATGTAGAAAACGGTCGAAAACCTCTAACCGACGAACATCTTCCACACATACTCCATGTCTTGTAGGCGTACAACAGAACTGAGCGCACTGCGGCAGAGTACATACGACCATTCAACTTCAGTGAGATATCAGGCTGACGTCACAAGTTCTTCAGTTCAGCGTACGCCGCCAGATCCTTGGGCATACCTGTGCTCACCTCCAATGCCGTGATCTCGTCGTTGCCTACCTCATAGCATCATCTACCTAAAGAAAAGAACGAGCAACAGTGAAACAGCAACATCGGGAGACGCTAGACAACTATAGGATTTTGAATGCAAGAACTCCAATGATTGCGGCAATGAGTAGTGTCGGTAATTGTCTCCAATCACCACTCAGGCAGGGGCAGAACCCCGTGGACTCCAGACGGGTAATCTAACTGCGACGACACTAGTCAGCCCACTAGCTAAGGTTCTCATATTTTTCTCATAGTGACTGAACATGTTGAACCATTTTCCGATCATTACCTGGCCCGGAGAAGTGCAAAATGATGCAGTACTTATGTGAGCAAGCGTAAAAATTGTCCCAACCACCTTAATCTATTCCGAATCAGATTGAACACTAGGACCCTGTAACTAACGCCAAACCTCAGAGCCACTCAAAATCCCACCACTTTGTTCTACCAATAATACTAAAAAAACGGTGCTCAAACACCAAAAGACATTGTGCATCTCTCAACAACTACGCTCCGGAGGCGTACATATTCAAAGTGGGTAGGCAACAGCATGTCACGCCGACGCCAAAGATGTCTCAAATTAGTTGATGTCGATTAAACCTTCTGCATATGTGTAGGCACTTCATCCATAATATGACCACCAGGTGAAATACAACTACCCAAATAATTTAACATATCCATCTCAACCATTTGTTCCCTTGGAAGAATGAGGTTCAGCTTTGATGCAGTCCAATTCTGCAACACCATTTTACAATTCAAAGGTGCAAGACGCATCCCAAACATGTATCGACGTTCAGACGGTCAAGAAAAACTTGCAACTTACATCCAGTTATCGAGAAAGAGTCGAGTATACACGGCAGCAGTGAGGTCCGTACTGCTCTACGGCTCCGAAAAATGGCCGTTCAGCATAAGATAAGCAAAAACTTTCGGTGTTTGAACACGGTTGCCTTCGTAAGGTGCTGTGTCCTGGGGTTCAATCTCCAGAACAGGCGCTGGATCAGAATAGATTGAAGTGGTTGGACATATCTTGCGCATGCCCACAAAACGATTGCTCCATTGTACGCTGTTTTTTCGAGGAAGGTAGTAGTTGTAGGATGGTTCGGAGTGGACAGTCGGTGACTTGGGTAAAAAAGATGAAAGTTTTAACCAGTGGACTGGCTCGTGTAGGTGCAGCTAAACTACTCGGTTGGGGTCCTCGAGATCCCCCGAAGGAATGGTTGGAGACAGTGAGTGGTGTGATTCAGTTCCGCGGTCAATGGACTTCCTGCATTCGAAAACTTTCTTCCTCTATGCTGCTTTTCAACTCGCTATTCTCCAATTGATGTTTCGTTATTCGTCTTTCTTTATTTGGCTGACCAGATGATGCTGTGAGGTAGCACCCACAAACAGAGTACGTTGGTGCGAGGTTAATGGTTGTCCAAACTGCAGTGAACAACACTGTTTGCCCAATCTAAATGAGACAAGTTCTTGTCTGAGCGAATGCCACTTTCACTATTCTCACATGAAAGCAGGACCATTTACATATCCATCAATAAAAAAGTTGAAAAGAAAGAGAGCAATTCTCCTGAAAACCCCTTCAAATGATGAACTAAGGGGAAAGTTCACCATAAGCACGGACTCGGCTTTTACTGTTCGTATACAAAAATTGGGCACGCCTTCTAATGACAGTAAGCGTCAGAGAATCGCAGGATCGGCCGGAGCGAACACAGCTTTCAGATCAGGGAAGACAGAAATCGTGAGTCATGCAACAAATGCCTTTTCAGCGTATGAATCTGAGTAGACTATGGTGGTTGGGTTACGTGTCGTGTATGGCGAACACTAGTCTACCATACCATGCCCTATTTTTCGTTCCACCCGTGGAGTGGAAAAAGCCATATGGGGTTCAGCAGATGACGTGGCAACGCGAAATGAGAAAATACATAGCGAACTTAGGTAAAGTTGGTGTCTCGCGTCTTCGTGGTTGGGATCCAAAAGACTCGTTAACTAATTGGTTGGAGACACTGAAGGATATGGCAGTGAATCGCGAACAGTGTCGATCGTGTTGTCACTTTCTATCAAACGAAAATGATTGAAAAAGTACGTTTGTACATTTAGACTGTGTTCCTTGGATATTCGCTCTTTTTATGGAAGGTTGGGGGTCAGTGGGGCATGCCTCCCTGTTTAACGCTGAACGACGGCGATGATGCTTATGCTTTAAGATCTGTGGCAAATAGAAGATATTTAGTCAATGTAATCCCGACCAGGAAAGTAACCGGTTTGGTTCTCAAACACACACCTTTCACGAATAGCAGATAGTCGGTGGAGGATAATGCCCGCGGGATGCCGTTTTCACATGAGGATATATCACTTTTCTTGTACATCGGTAAGGTCACCGACTCACACACATCCTCATGGATCTCTTCCCCTGCCCGATTGATCCCAGGAGTTTGGTCAACTCTGATGTCAAAACTTCGCCAACGTTCATGAAGAACGACGGAGGCAGCCCATCTGCTTAAGTCAACTTGTGAGTTTTTTGAAAACCTATCTCCCTGATGTCCTCCATTTCGGATGGCGTGCTGGTATCCATTACCATTGGTTCCCTTTCAGGCATGAGTGAAAGGCCCATTAGGCTGCTCCCTAAAGTGTCCTGCCCAACGCGCCACTCGACGGTTTTGAGTCAACCGGTGTGCCGTCGGATTCCTTAGTCACCTCGCTTACGCTCGGCTTCCGTGGACCAATATACCTAATCAGTCGGTAAAGGTTGGGAGTATTGTCGACAGCAACAGTCTTTTCAATTTCCGTACGTTTCACTATCCACCATTGCTCACCGTCATTTCTCAGACTCCTGGTCAGTTGACGTCTCAGAGACCTACGGGTTATTGTATATTGCCTTCGGGGGACGGTTCTGAGACCATCCAACGGAGCAACCAAAGTCGAGAATCCTGTGTGGCAATCGCCACTGAGTGCAGCACTTCTAGCGTTTGCTCGGATCCTAGCGCGCCGTTTGACTGGCTGTGCTACAATTCTGTCTTCCTATTTCGTTATTTTGTTGTCGGATATTTGGTTCGATTATGTTCTCAGTTCGACGCTACAATCGCTCGGAATTACTTTTGTTCAAAAACCGTATCGTTTCTCGACATATATTGCGACCCCGCATTTCTGCACCTCAACGATCGTCTAATCGATCTAAAAGAGGTACTCGTGCTGACTGGCAGGCAGCCATCAAATGCACCCTTTTAGCCAAGATGCTCATTCCGACTATGTTGAGTACCAAAATCCGCTTTTTGTTTACGAAAATGTCGGACCTGTCCCTCACACTTCAACCATCGATTCATGTTCACACGTGTGCCATCTGCATTCAAGATTCGTGGCTGAACTCGGATATCACTGATTCACTCGTGTCGATAGGTAGCTTCAGACTCCATCGACAGGACAGAGTTTCGGACAAGAAGACTGGAGGCAGTGTGGCAACTTAAACCCTTTCTGGTCTGGCAAGTCCGAAGTTATTTATATATACACGCTCAACGGAGTTGACTGTCTCGTGACACAGTGTCATCCTAGATTTTCCCGCCACACTAGTACTATGGAAACGAATTTATACATTGCCCCTTTTAGCTCCCAACCAAATATCGCATCTTTTTTCAACTATTTTCTAGTATTTACTGTTTCGCTTCCTGAGGACAATCTGCATATTATTGTAGGTGGTTTTAATCAAGCATCTACCTTACCACTCTGTTTCATTTGACTGATCTCCCAGAGGCGGTTCCATTTGAGATAGAGTTATTACGACCATTCCGATTTGTTTTCCCTGAAACTGCGTGCTCCTATTTCAAGTAGCTTCTGTTAAGGCCCAAGACATACTCTAGGTTAGCCTTTTATTCACTCAGGCGAACAAATCAAATCCGAGTTGGCCTTCTTATCTTTTCACACAACAACCTTATTCTTCTTCAGAAATACCTTTCACTCGCATCTACCTGTTTCTCTTTTGAACCCCTGCTCAATGGTAATGTCAAACCTTTCACAGAGATGGCCAACGTAATCTTTGATATCTGCTGTCCCTTAGGAACATTATTCGTCTCAAATGACCGTATCTCCACCCAGAAATTGAAATCTCTAAGAAGATGCAAGGAGCACTTCTACAAATCTCGTAATAACTCAAGCGTGCGGTACATTTCCAAACTAATAAAAGCGGAAATCCAACGCATTGACATGACGTTCACCAGCCAACTCTTGAGTGGTAACAACAACCGATTCCTATGGCAAGGCATTAGACTGTTGTGAGGGAAGAAGCATGCGAAAACTCCTGCGGATGTCGACAGCATCAATCCTGCTTCCATCCACCCTCCCTCTTATACCCCGGTCATATGTGGTCAGGGTGATGACATGACAGTTACGAGATTTTTAGAGAAGAGGTACTCGACCCTCTGCGCAGCACCAAAATTACCACAGGGGTTGACTCTTACAGTCTGTCCCCAACTCTTTTAAGGCATGGTGCTGTGGCCCTGACCGATGCATTTACTTCTCTAATTAACTCGTCATTAATCTCGTCTTCCATCCCTGACTGTTGGAGACCCATCACTATTATTCCCATTCATAAATTTAACAATTTTACTGCTTTGACAAAACGTTTCCGCCCCATCGCCTTAACGTCTTCCGGTCTTAAACTGACAGAGCATGCTCTACTTAAACGCCTGCGTTCTCGTATGTGCCATCCTGACGACCCTTTTCAGTTTGCCTATAAATCTAACAGGCCCACTTTGGACACTCGCATCCTTCATTCACCACATTTGTAAATCCGTAAACGCATCGATGAAATCTTTGCGTAGCGCCTTTCTAGACTATTTGTCGGCCTTTGATTCGGTCCCATGGTCTCTTTTACTTTACAAACTGGAAATATTTGGTTGGCCCATGCCTTTATTAGCATGGCTGTCTGATTACTTTAGTAACCGAACCCAGTACACACGAATGGACGGTAAATTTTCGAAACCGTTGACTACCAACTCAGGTGTGCTACAGGGTGCTGTTCTCTCACCGTTTCTTTTCTCTACTTACATCAGCGACTTATCTACTAGCTCACCTTGTCATCTGTTTAAGTATGCTGATGATGCTACCATCTCTCAAGCCGTTTCGAACAACAAGGATTTTCAAAGTTTTTCCAACGATCTACCTTCCATTTACAATTTCTCCGCGCGAGCTGTTTGAAATCTCAACACATCTGAATGTTCCGAATGTCTGCTCTCTCTCTCTCTCTCTCCTTCGGTCGGCCTACTCATCCGAAACGTCTTCCATCAACTCAAAAACTCTACCAGGGTTGATTCTGTGAAATATCTAGCAGTAATTACTGATAAAAATCTGAAGTGGACTACTCACATTTATACATGTAAAGAATCTCCGAAGGTTTTCATTTTAAATCAGGAAGCTTCGACACTACAAGGTGGAACAAAACATCATCTCCCGATTTGTATACCAGTGTTTTTCCAATACTTCTTCACTGTTCACCCATCACTTTTCCAGGCTTACTTAAAAAAGAATTTAAAATTCTTCGCCGGGGACTATCAATTATTAGACGGGTGTCCTTCGTACCACTAACTGAATTGTCCTTTAATCGATGTGACCAACACTTATCAGTAAGTGAGAAATTTGTTCACAAAATTCTTTCTGATCCCACGCATCCTCTGCACAACAATATTTCAAAGTGTCGCTCTCATATTTCGACACGATCCGCTTTTCGTCCCAAACCCTCCAAAATCAATATATATAATAACTCAATTGTCCCATATTTAGCACACATTTTGACAAACCGTGAACGGGTTTCAGCCGAATTCCTGAGCAACCTGTCCCAATGCGTTATGATTACTCCTGGATAAGTTCTTTTATATTCTTCACGAGATGATCAGTGCATTTTTATTTTATTTATTTATTTCCTTTTCCCTCTATTTTATTTTTTACCCTCACATGTTTGACTGAAATGCGACATTATTAGGTGTACGCAAAAGTCTAGAAGACACAATACAATCCTGTGCATCTTGTCTAGATGACTATTGCATTAAGACTTCTGATTGGAAGTGAAGTCAGCAATACTCGTCTTAAATCAGCTGTGTTGGTGTGATCACAGACTAAGCGTAAGCAAAAACGAGCGCGGACCAGAGTATGATCTAGGTCCACGGGAGTAGACCAGAATGACCAGAAATCTTCAATTAATCCACACCATCGGTGACCAACGGCAGTGCGATTACTCTGAATCCAATTACTTGAAGGCGAAGGAGAGCACCAACTGATCCGATGATACCTATGACAAAAGTGAGAATTCGCCAAAAATAATCGATGGTCGAAACGAACCTGGATGAGACGACTACTTTTGTCGGTGTGATCGGCCGAACCAGACTGTCTGACACCCGGAGAGCGAAGCGAGAGAAGAAGGTTGTATCTGAATTACGAAGAGTGATTATGGAAAGGAAACATTGTATGTGAGCTTCGGAGACACAGCACACATCCACTTTATTGGTTTCAAGAGTTCTCGGTAAGGTACCTTGTTGCCCAATTCGATTGAGCGTGCAGACATTGAAGGAAGCTAAGTAAAGTGTTTGGTTTAAGTAATAGGTCCAAACTATTTCTTCCTCTTCTGCCAATGTGACCATCAGAGAGACTATTCGAGACACCCGATCATTTAATGGCATTCAGAGAGGTGCTCAGAGCCAGTAGGTGACTCGAAGCCTGAGATGTACAACTCCAGTCATACTGAGGCATTTGGGTGGAGAAAAGTAATTGTTAGGAAAAACTTACTAAATTGAACTATCTGATGTGTGAAATGAATATGGTAGTGGACTGATGGCTACAGTGCTGTGTTCTGTTCCTAAACTCAAATAAAGATGGCGCGGAAACCACATTTCAGTCTCTTCTAACGCCGATGAGAAGAACCGTGAGTTCTGAGTACTAACTGAAAGCAATGAGGCCGAACTAACTAGGCTAATAGGCAATAAATGATGCATTGAAGACTGATCACGTTAAAACTATAAGACTGCCTTTTCCGCTTTTCATGTCAAAATGATTCTGAATACCTTTGTCAGTCACCACTGAAATACTACAACGCAGTAAGCGCTTTAAATACCTCGAAGGCAGCGAAAAATAGCGATTAACATGAAAGGCCTCCTGTAATTGTTCGATGAGTGTTCATCAACCAATTCGCCGCGTAAAAGCTTACTAAGCAAATGGCCTGGATGTTAGCGACAGATAATGAAAAATAAACTGTAACAAGGTACTGATATGCAAAAAAAGTAATTTACGATGAACAACCGACAAAGAAATCAACTAGAGCAACGTACTCGGTAGAGATCCATCTTTCGTATCGTAAAGAGCCAGTACACGATAGATGCGTATGAGAAACGGCGGTGAGGGCAACGGTTCAATTATGAGGCCAGCCGTATTGGAGAACCGAAATCGGAAAAAATGAGACCGCACATGAGAGGTCTGGTGCAGATTGTGCCGACGAATCCGCGCCTCACGTGGATCTGAACGATCTGCAAATTCCACATTTGCATAGAGCCAACCGTCCGGGGCAATCAAGCCCAGTGGGTCGACTGGTGTGAACAGTGCGATTCCGGTAGATGGGCTGGAAAACAGCGATTCCGATGCGCGCAGATGCCACTGCCACAAAGTGGTGTCGAAGCGGTATAGGTGAAGCCATATCTTGGAATTCGCCGGCGCCGCACAATACACGTGTAGGCCCGTAGGCAACGTGCCCACACCAATACGTCGGGAACGGAAACAGCCAGACATGTTCACACCAACAGACCGGTTCTCCACAGCTGGCAAAATTAACGGTGGGAGCCATTCTGCTTGGCAGGTAGCCAAACACCATATGAATCCATTGACAGTGCACGTGTACGGATTATGATATAGGACTACAATTAGGCTTTTATGTGAGCTAATGTCCATCGACGGATGACACAAGTAAATACGCCCGTCAAAATCTCCATCCGCAACAGATTCATTGGTTAGCTTCACTAAATGACATGAGGGAATGTCCAAACTTCGAAGGTCTCCGGTCAACAGATTGAATAGCCGAATTTCCACGGTGTTTTTACCAAAACCAGGAGTAACAGTGACCAAAACTGGAGAAGAAGCACGTGACTCAAAAAACTGTCGTGGTTCTGGTTGATCCAGCACGCATCTGAGGCCCGAAAACGGACCTTGACATGGAAGTTGACGCATCAGAGAGCTGAATGTCTCACAGTCTAGTTGATTTCGCCATCTAACGGAAGGATACTCAGCCGACCAACAAGTAAATAGTTGAGACCTGGCTTCAAAAGAAAGCAGACCAGGACGCACGCAATTGAACAGAGCATTCACTGTGTCAAGTTGATCAAAACTCACGTCCTTTAACAGAGCTAACCAGCTGAGAACCAAATCCAGTACAACAGATTCATCAGATACACAAAGCAAGTTGGAACCAAGCGTGTTGATAACTAATTCAAGTACAGAAGGCCGCAGTTCAGGTTGTATTGAATAAGGCTTCAACACAAGTTTGGGGTTCTGAGATGCATACTGTTGAAATAGTTTGGTGAACGATTTGTTTTCTATTTGATTTACTCTCACCCATCCCTCGAGGCAAAGGGGAAAAATATGGCAACCATGCCTGATATGATTAGCCACAGACGTTGGTAAAAACAAACTTGCCAGCAAACCAGAAAGACGAGACAGACAAGTTCGAAGAAGAGTAATAATCTGTAAATAATCGCCTGCTTCAATCACAGCCAGCAGTGAGTCCAATTCGCTTTGGACGGCACAAAAAAACCCCGATTCAGTTGTCGAAGCGAACGAAGAGGCAGTGGCAAGATCGTGACTGCGGTACGATTGATGAAAATTGGCTGGAAAGTCTTCAAAAGGCCATAATGTGAACTTGCTGTGTGCGCATTGTACGACCAGGCTCAACTGACGTGCGGTGAGATTGGGAAACACAAAACGACCAGAGGCACTCTCACTCATACCACTGGAAAGAGCGGCGGAAAAGTACAGGCTATGGTCAGAAAGTAGCTTGCGTGGGACCTGCGACAGGAAAATGGGGTAAAGAGTGTGAGCAAATGCCTCCATCTCGGATAGATCGTTCTTATTGTGGTACCATCAGTGAGACGACGAAATTCACTACCAGAATTCAATGAACGGTGGGCAATACACGGCATCCTTCCGATGTAAAAGACTACGACTGCTGGGGAAAGTAATGACCATAAGAGCACCTATACCAATATTAATAATAGTAGTAATAATAATAGCACAATAGGTCCTGTGATTCTACTTACTAACTGGTAGTAGACTGTTGTGTTACCCAGTTGGATGGGTTTATACACACGCTGAAACAAAAAACGTAAGCACTAGGCGTCGCACGATAGCACAGAAGCACACAGCCTGTGGTCTAGCAGGACACGAACACACACTGACGTTGGAGACACAATGGTTCGGGCTCGAGTCTTCAAGCCCCGTAGTGGGACGGAACAGCTGCTTCCTCAGCGAACAGTCACGCAGAACAAAAAAAGGCGCGGAACTAAAAAAATACTCAGAAAAGCGTAGGTTCTTTTGGAAAAATAACAACAGAACTAAAATCTGCGGCACCAAAAACCCTAGAATAGTCATCGACCATGACATAGATGGCAATTCAATGTCGCTCGGTACTACACCTGATTAAGCGGGACCTTATTGCGGTTCTACGTCACTCCAAGTTTCCGGGTCACGGTTGCCGGTTCTCACCCCCCAGAGCAGTGGGCCTTAGCGGCTGTGGCATGCATCCACTGTACCCATGCTTCAAACGTATCACAAAAAACTACATCGAGACTGCACAATGCTTCGGAAAGGGCGATGCGATGAACGATGGACAGTGTAATAAGTTCGTGTCCGATAATGACGATCATTTGACCATCGGTGGTCACAACTAACAGGCTGAGAATCCGTCCGATGAAATTTGTGTAATACTAATGATTCACAGGCTTATCTTTTAATTTATCACAAAGCACTACCCTCTACCATTCCAATATACGGCAAGATTCACATGCGGATCACACTTTGTTACTCCCCTCCTCAGTGAAATCGAAGGGGTGTGTTGGATAGCCTCAAAGAACCAAAGGCGTGGCAACGAGCCGGTCCATGGCAGACTGGATCTACCAACAGTGGTCAAACAATCAGTGGATGGAACTTGAATAATTAGGTAGAACACTTCAAGATAACCTGTATGTTCTATGATTAACTAGACGATGCACCCAAGCACGACCGCATTAAGCAAAGGCATGATGCATCATAAAGATCGGTCAAAAAAGAAAGCACACAGGCAAAAATGTATCTAGTTATGAAATGGGGACCATTTCCTAGGGCGAAAACGCAATGACAAAAAGAGATTCAATCAGTAGTCCTAAAATATACTTACCTCAAAGCTGTGGCCCTCGGCAACGAGTAAAATCGAATCGTCATTCATTCGGTGTTTGTGATCCTGCAGAAATCCATATCACAAACAAAAGAGGAAATTAATGTCCGTTCGAATTCTGTTAGTATATTAGCACAACTCATCATCGTTCAGGGCTATGCAACAGATCAAGCCTCATTAACTGTTACCTTTCCCGTCCGTTACAAGTTGGTGCAGAAAAAAGGAATGTATAAAAGGAACAGGATGAGTCTGTAGAAATGATGAAAGAATACCGCAGAAACCAACACAGCAGATGGGGAGCGACAGCACTATTCACTGTTCATGATTCGTTGTCGCCTCCCTAAGTTCTTCCGGCCGAACAGCTGGAGGATCTTTTGGACTACAACGGCGGAGAACTGAAGCAGCTATTTTGTCTAAGTTCACGGTACTTTCTCTCGTTCTACATTGCAATATCAGCCGTTGGTGATTACTTCCATTCGAAAGGAAGAAAGGAAAACAGAACACGGTACGCCAGACACAATGATTGATGCTTGAAGATTAGTGGCGATGGATGATGGTTGATGATTATTGACGATGACTGATGTTCATGATGAGTGTTGATGATTGATGATAACTGACGATGACTGATGATCGATTCATGATTGGTGATGATTAAGTGATGACGATGATGATGACGACATAATGTTGACGATGACGATGACTCACTGATAATGATTGATGATGATGAAGATGATCACAATGATGAGGATTATGATGATGACTGATTAGCGATGATGATAATGACGATGACGATGTCTGATTGACGACGATGATGATGATGACCGACTGATGATCAAGATGGCAATAATGATCATGATCATGATCATTATTGATGGTCAGTGGTGAGGATTGATGATAATTGAAGATCGATTGATGATTAACGATAACTGAGTATTGACGATTGATGATTACTGATTGATGACAACTGATGATAAATGACTGATGACTAATGATTGAACGAAGATTATTCATTGATGATTGGCGATTGAATGAATGATGACCAGGCTGATGAAGAGAACGGTTGATGACGAAGGACGATCGCCTGACGTTCATCAGGAATGATGATGACGAAGATAATGATGATGATGACGATGAGTGATGATGGATTGGTGACGATTGATTGATGATTAACGATTAATGACGAATGATTGACGTCGATTGACAGATGATGATTGATTGATAAAGAATATTGATCACCGATGATGACAGTTGACTATACACTGATGACATTTGATTGATCATGACTGATTGATAATGATGGATTGATAAGGATTGACCAATGATGACAGAGTGATGGTGATTCATTGATAAACATTCACCATAAGTGACGGACACGGAGCGATTTATTATCAAACACGATGATGATGGATAACCAAAAAAGTGCGTGAACAGGAAAGCCGAGGATGAGTATGACGCACGGTGAGGATGATCGACGGTGAGGGGGATGGATAACATGGATGATAAGGATGATGCATGAAGAGAATGATCAAGATGACGAGGACGAAGGACGAAAACGAGGAGGAGGATGACGCTGATGGATAATGAAGATGATAGACAAAAAGGATGATGCATGAGAAGAACGATAGAAGGTCACCATTATGGATTAGGACGACCAGGGGTAATTTGCAGGTTGGAAGACGAGGAAAATGCACGCTCAGGGTCACGACGATGAGGATGATGATGATGAGGATGATGACGATGATGACGATGATGATGACGATGATGATGATGAGGAGGAGGAGGAGGATGAGGATGGCGATAATGAGAAACAGGACGATGAGGATGACGAGGACAAGGATGAGGATCTCCCCATTCTTGTTCAACTTCGTCGTGGACGAGGTGATGGAAGATGCTTTAGGAGGTCTCCGGGAAGTAGGAGTTTGAACTGCGGAAGACTGGGAGGAAAAGCTATGCGACTTAGATTACGCAGGGGACGACGTTTCGTGTGCCTGTGTCGAGTCTGCGGACCCATGCACAACGGTTGCACTAGATAGACTGTCGAGATCGGTTTGGCTCGGTTCGGCATGTGCTTTGCCCTTCAAATCAAGTACTGTTACAGGATGGACGACAAGTATCGGCCGAACTTGAGTTAAGGATGGAGAGGAAATAAACAATGGTGACCGGTTTACCTACCTAGGTAGTGCGTGTTCTGCGACGGTAGCGCGGCGATATGGAGGGTAAGTAGGCGTATATCCAAGGCTGCGGGCAGCTTACGCTGGACTGCACAGCACTTGGCTGGCGTCGCCTGAATATTCTCCACCTGGAACAAGTTGAAAGACGCCGTGTGTAACTGTGCTGCGGTACGGTGGCGTTCAGTTCTGTTGTACCGGTTGGAGACTTGGAGTACACATGGAACTGAACGCACCGTGACCTGTCCAGCACAGTACACCGGGCCTTTCAACTTCAGTGAAAGGTATCATGCGGACGCCACAACGTGCTTCAGTCCACGCGCTCCCGTGCCCAAGACCTTGGAATAAATAAGCATAACTTACACTCCAATCCGAGCTACCATCGTTAGACACGCGCTACCTTCAGGTAGGTGAAACGGGCCACCATTGTTATTGGCCTCTGCCATCCATTATCAAGTTCGGCCGCTGCTGTCGTCCAGTTCCATGTAACAGTACTTTTGGCTTTGAAGGTGCAAGCACATGCCGAACCGAGCAACCGATCTCGACAGTCTATCTGGCCCGTTGTGCATGGTCCGCAGACTCGAACACAGGCACCGACGTCGTCTGCCGTACGTAATCTAGGTCGAAATAGCTTTCCCTACCATTTCCCAGTTACAAACTCCTACGTCCGGAGACCTCCTAAAGCATCTTCCTCACCTCGTCCATGACGAAGTTGAACAAGAACGGAGAAAATTGGGACACCCTTGTCGAAACGCCACTAGTCGTTCTCGGATATGAACGTGAACAGTTCACTGTAGACCCTAACGCGACCAACTAGATTTGCGAGTACAATGCTTCGCCAACAGGTTCACCAAATTCGCTGGGGCATACCCTTCCGGTGGGAGCACGAGTAGTTTGCGGGGTCGATCCCAAACGGAGTCGAAAGCACATTCTCAAGTCGAAGCGAAGGACTACGAACGTAGGGCGCCGGTGCGCTGTGGCGCGAATTTCGGAGTATCTGTTCGAAGAGATGAATATTATGGCTCGATGCAACTTCGGTCCGTGGCGAAATCCGGCCTGTTGTTTTCGCGGATAGTTATCTCGCAAATCGGTGTCAAACGGGCGCAGCATTATCGAAGCTAACCCTTAGTAACTAGCGGAATGAAACTAATGCCACGGATGATTGGCTGCGTCACTTCCGTGTTACCCCTTGAAGATGCGGTATAACCCACGATAGCGTGACTACTGCTCCTTCGTTCCAAGTAGTCACGAAGCAAGGAGTAAGTGATTTCTCAGCACCTCTCCACACCAATTTAGAAAACGAACTGGGGGAATTCGTCGAGACCGGCAGCTTTTCCCCTATTCGGAAAGCCCAATATATCGACATGCACTATCCATTTTACCAGGTTGGGAGCAGATTCAAGTGACACCTCTCAAGATTTGCAGCTCCAGGCGAGTCGGATAGATACGATAGCCGTATGCACAGTTAAACTGATCCTTGAAATTGTTCTGTCCAACGGTCCGGTCTTTCCTGTCTACCATGGATGAGCTCTTCATTCTTATCGCACACGACTTCACTAACCAAAGTTCGCCGCCCACCGCTGTCGCTATAAGCTTAAACCACTTCTTTAACTGTTACCTGAAGCGGGACGCCACTTCCAGCTCGCAGCTAACCGCACCCCACCCGCTTTTCGCAAGTCATTCTGTAAGGACATTATGGCCAATGGACGCATGCAACTGCTGACGCATCGTTAATTCAATTGTCCTGATGACATTAGCAGCTTTGCGTTTTGGCTCATATAGAATTAGCGACGCCTGCTGAGATCAGTCGTTTTCTGTGGTAGAACACTGTTCTGGACGCAGAGCGAAAAATTCTGTCGTGCAAAATGCATAGCCTTGATTAAATTTGATACCACACTGAATCGCTCTACATTGCACTACGGTCGCAGTCTTAGTTCCTCGACAGTTTCTGTTTCGGTAGCTGTTGCGAACAGCCGGAATCAGACAAGATCCTCGACAGCCAATCGGCATGTGTGGCCTGCGTCGAAATGGCAGTTGAGCTGCAGCAAAACTACCGCCACTAAAAACTACGCATGGTCGATTCGACATACGTAGTTCCAGTATGATTTTTTACAGTCCTGGACAGAACTGCGCCAACGGTAGCTAACTGCGATATGGTCAATCTGACTCCGTGCACCTGTCGAGTTAGAACGCCACGTCGCTGTGCGACGTGAACTGCGTCGGAAATTCGTACCAGAGAGGAATAAATGATTACCAATGATTGAGGATGATTGATGTTGATGATGCGGATGATGGTGACTGATTGATGAAGACTAATGAATCACTTATGCGACGAATGATCAGCTGACTAAATGATTAATGAATATGGGTTTGATTCACTCATCATCATAACAATCTTCCCTTCCTAATGACTGACCAATCATGATAGAGTGTACGGTGATGATTGACGAAATTTCATCATAACTGACTGAACGCCTGAGCGATTTTTGATCAAACAAGATGATTGATGGCATGATCAAGGATCATCGATGATCAAGATGACGGATGATGAGGATGACGGATGATGAGAATGATGGATGGCGAGGATCATAGACGATGAGGATGATGGATGATAAGGATCAGGGATGATAAGGATGCCAGAAGACGAGCAGGTTGCACGATCAGTAAGATGATCAGTATGAGGATGACCAGCGGTAAAGGAGGAGGAGCGGAAGGAGGAAGATTGACAGTCAGGATAAGGATGAGGATGACGACGATGAGCATGACGACAAGTTTGATCATGCTGAGAGTGAGGATGAGGATGATGAGAATGAGAATGAAGAGGATAAGAATGAGGATTGATTGACGAGATGTGATGATGAGGAGGAGGAGGAGGAGGAGGAGGAGGAGGAGGAGGATGAGGAGGAGGAGGATGAGGATGATGATGATGATCAGGATGGTGAGGAGTATGATGATGAGGATAATGAGGATGATCAGGATGAGGACGATGGGGATGAGGAAGAGGATGATGAGGATGATGAGGAGGAGGATTATCAGCTTCATGAGGAGGATGATGAGGATCAGGATGATGATGAGGATGAGGATGACGATGAAGAAGATGAGGATGAGGATGATGAAGATGACGAGAATGAGGATGATGAAAATGAGGATGAAGAGGATGATGAGGATGACTATAAGGATGAGGATGAGGATGATGTGGATGACGATTACGAGGATGAAGAGCATGAATTTGGGGAGGATGAGCATGAGTACGTGGAAAAGGATGCTGAGGATGACGATAAGGAGAAGGACGAGGATGATGATGAGGATGAGGACGAGAATGATAATGAGGATGAGGACGAGGATAAGGATCATGAGGATGAAGATGAATACCGACATGAGGACGATCAGGATGAGGATGATGAGGATGAGGATGATGAGAGTGATGAGGATGAGGATGATGATGATGATGGTGTTGATGACTGATGACCATTGGAATGACTTACAGGATGATAGTTTGCATGATGGACTTATTGGTGGTTGATGACAGATTGATGATGACTGCTTGAAAATTCACGATTGCCTGATGATGACTGGTTCATTGATGATGATTGATTCATGATTGATTGACTGGCTAATGATCAGCGACTGGGGATGATTCATCAAATGACTTGATGAACTTGAATGATGATGATGAGAATGATGGTGACTGATTCATGAATTGAATGATTGGATTTGATCGTCGATTCATAAAATGAATGATACCGTTGACTGAAGCCTAATGATCAGACACGATGACACGGAATGATGATGACTAATGATTATTGAATGATGAGGTTTGATTCATCATCATCATCATTCATTCATAATGACTGACCAATCATGATAGAGTGACGGTGATTGATTGACGAAATTTCATCATAACTGACTGACGCTGAGCGATTTTTGATCAAACAAGATGATGATGGATGACCAAGATCATCGACGATCAGGATGACGGATGATGAGGATGACGAATGATGAGAATAATGGATGGTGAGGATCTTGGACGATGAGGATGATGGGTGATGAGGATCAGGGATGATAAGGATGTCAGAAGACGGGCAGGTTGCACGATCAGTAAGATGATCAGTATGAGGATGACCAGGAGGAGGAGAAGGAGGAGGAGGAGGACAAGGATGGAAGATGAGGACGAGGATGATGAGTACGAGGATGATGAGGACGATTATGATGAGGATTAGGATGAGGAAGAGGATGATGAGTATGAGCATGAGGATGAGGAAAATAAGGATGGGGAAGACTATGTTGAGGATGAGGATGAGTATGAGCAAGAGGATGATGAGGGTGAGGATGATGAAGATGAGGAAGAGGATGATGAGGTTGAGGATGATGAGGATGAGGATGACGAGGTTGAGGATAATGAGGATGAGGATAATGAGGATGACGATGATTAGGATGAGGATGAGGAGGGTGAGGTTGGGGATGAGGATGTGACAGCGTAGTCCACCCTGGTGGATGGTGAGCATGATTGATGATGGGAATGATGGGGATGATGAGGATCATGAGGATGGTAGGGGTGAAGGATGATGTTGATGACGATGACGACGAGTATAATGATGATGATGATCGGAAAGCGCAACACTTAACAAGCTGAGCAGAGTACCATTATGTGCTGATATGGTACTAATTCAGTGAGCAAGCGCTTCGTTCTTTCAGTTCCAGTTCCCGCTAAAGGTAAGGCGAAGAACAACAGGCGGAGCGGGATATGCTTCTTTTACTAACAAGCATGGATTTAAAAAGATAGATCACTTGGAAGAGAATCTGTAACACGATTGCACCCCAGAACGCAAACGCATGCTTTGTAATTATTGGTAGCCCGGGATTTCATCAATGTCAGTTGGACCGACGTCGTTCGCTGAGTGAATTTCCCGGATCGATGCACAGAATACAAGAAATAATCATGTGCTATCTACAGCGAAGTAAGAGTAACAACCACCTGATGTAGCTTATCGCCACAAGAAAAGGTGCCCAGCAGAAAAGGTTCGTTAACTGCTACTTTTCTACTGGACAACCCATGTTTGCACAGTACGTTGGTATTTGCCATATCAGACTTCTATTGCAGTTGCAACGCAAAATATGAGAACACTATTAGCAATAATTGGTTTCAATCGCCTCTAGTGATTGAGGTCAGGAATATTACGATCAATTGTGTCCGATCAGCTTGCACTTGCTCAAAGAACCCGTTACACCACGTCATTTATTTGATGTAAACAGTATTCTTTAGTTGTGTGATAAGTGGGAGTCCAAGTGAGTGCTCCTGAAGGCAAAATAATTTTTAGAAAATATTTGCGTAATAGCCCCCACCTCACCAACGCGTAGCGTCGAACATTACTGTCTCATCTCATGTTTCCTCGGTTTAAAGAGATTATTTGATGGCAAAAACGAAGTCTAAATAGGAAGGCGTTACATGGAGTCATAAACTCGGGATTAGCTCAAGAATATATATTCACCATTGCCTCTCTACAGACCTGATTAGGTTAGTTAAATCCCGCCATAGTGCATTAGCAACATTCAAATGACACTAAAAGGTACACGTCGCACGGGTTCCAAACGTCCTCACATCGGGCAAAATCGATGCACACCCTTACGGAGTAGACGACGTTATTTGGAAAGGCTAAATTCCGTCCCGTTAGGCAAGGCTTAGTAGGGGGTTAATTGGGGACCCTTTTGCTGTTCTAGAAGCTTAACGAGGACTTGAAAGTCGTAGGAGAGGATAACGGTTCAACGGAAAAAACCCTTTCCTTCAATTTGTCGACGACTTAAAAGCGCCTACCGGGGACGGACGCTGGGACTTTTGCCAAGAAGGTATGCTGCTTGAGGAGGATAACACTGTTATCTTATAACCCTCCGGTTACCTTTTGTCTGGTTCTAAATGCACACGCTTAGTGCCACGTCAGCCTTAGTCTCATCTTTGCATCCGACGGACGCTGGTCGCGCACGCAGAGCAAGTACCATTACCAATCTAACCGGAAGTGCGCTGGACAGTTTGCAACTTCTGTCTGCTTATGGAAACATGGAACATAAAAAGATCGAAAGTATTTACCAAACCTAATAAGACTTGTTGAGAAACACTCACCTTGAAACGCAGACGCCACAGAATCAGAAGGCGCAACAAGCAGCACCAAAAATGGGACTACCAGAGCTACTGCGCGCACCCCCAAAACTGTTACGAACTCTCACTGTTTGGCGAGATAGTGATGAGCTATCCAAATTGAAATGTTAGTTTTGCGTAGTGAAATGGAAATTTACGGGAATAAACGTGGTATTTCAGTGTTCAGTTTTCGGTAAATGCTGTGAGTAATTTTGGTTAGTTGTTCAAACTGATCCCTTTAGTTATAAATAAGTCATCCGTCGCAAACCACGTCAGTTGCTCTCTGACTGTTGTTCTGGACGCTACCGCTGTTTGTGTAGATTTTCCGGTAGTGTTTTGCCAATTTTTCACTTGGTTTATTTCAGTTTTTCAACGGCTGAATGTGATTTTTGCACTTTTCAATGTTATACACTGACGTCCTTTCATGAACATCACAGTGTAAGTTCGAAGAACTGGCTTCTGACTATCCACGTTGCCTCTCTAGTTCTCTTCCCCGTTGTCGTTCTAAACTTTTCGCCTTCGTGAATGTTGGAAACCTCTTTGTGTTATATGTAACTCCGCGATCCTTCCGAAAAATGTTAATGTACAAATATTGAATGTTCGGCCTTCGTCATGCTGTGCACCACTGGCAAGCAAAAAAGGAATTGGGCATCAAGTTCAACACAATCATTCTTTCCGACTAGCTGACGAACGCCATTACGCGGGCGATATTTGTGCTTTGCTCACGCCCTCCCCGCTCGCACGCTTCTGTCAAAATGTACTCAACCTGCTATCGCTTCCGACTGTCTTTTCCTTCTACCCGTCTAGGGTCAGGGTTACCAGTACTGCAGCCCTAAGGAGCCGAGTGAGATTGACGCACAAGTGGTCACAAAGGTTAAGAGCAGGCAAACTTAATACGAGATTCGTGTAAGGACAGTCCGTTCTGCAGACCCTCATGATGAGCGCGATAGAAAATCTCGGTAGTGCTAGAGAGATTTGCCAATATTCCAAAAAAAGTTCAGCCGGTTAGTTACGGGCAGGACACCAATAGTCTTAGGCGTAATGCTCGGTTACTGGAAGCCCGTGACGATTTAGTTCGCGTGGAATAGTTGTTGCGTCGGTAAGGTACCCTCCAGTTACTGAAAGGGGAGTAAGCGGTACGGTTTGCCTTCTTCGTGGCGGATAGTGCTCGGCGTTAAGTAGATATATGCCCTGAAGTGCTGTGTGCCGGTGCTACCCACCAGCTGAACTGCAATGAGCAAATAATTTGGCGTGCCATTGCATTTGATGATAGCAGGTTAGGGCGATCACTGTTCTACGCATTCATTCCTGAAGGATTAGGGTCAACTGCCACCGTGCGATCACTGTCATGAAGGACATGTTGTCTTCAACGGGCAACGTGAAAGCGAATGTTGTTGAATGGAGCTCTGGCGTGCCTGGCTGTCGTACGAGGACCTTTCAAACCATGCCCTTATGTTGGATGCTTCAGCTGCCCAAACGAGCTTGTGAAACAGGCTGAACCCTTACCGGAATTTCCATATCTCTAACCAAACACAGCCTCCTTGTCTGGACTCGGTGCGATTGAACAAACGCCTTGAACAGCGGCAGAGGAACCTGGGGCCTCCTGGTTTCAGGAGTCTTTTAGGTCGGCATAAGGCACCCCATGCCTTCTTGGCCGCCTCCTGACATTGAAGATCAGGTTTGAATTCTGCACACTCTAGCATCCCCGGGGTCATTTACTCGGTGTACTGACCGTATCAGACCCCGACGCCAGACCGGCCCCAGGTGGCAAGCGGGATTACCTTCTTTTTCCATGAGCCACTGGCATTTATTCAAGATTAGTGAGAGATCCCCTGCCGCCGACCACCGGTAAAATTTTCCAGGTCACCTGGATGGTTTAACTATGTGGTGCTCTCAATAATTTTGCGCCATTTGCAAACACGAGACACGGATCTCCCAATCCGCTCGTTATTTCTTTGACATATATCAGGAAGTGCAGGATACTAAGACAGCCCCCTGATGCACCGTTATGTACAGCAGTCCTGTATCTGATAGGCAACCCTATACTCAAACCCTGGAAGTCCTAAAGTTAGGGCCATGTGCCGTTCAGTTTATTTTAACTCAGAGTCCAAACGAAAGCCTTCAGTTTCCGGTCACTAGGCCTGTGGTCCACAGAATCAAAAGCCTTCTGGAAGTCCTGATGGCAAACTTCTGTTCTTTTGCTTCTACCTACCCTACATGTCACTTTGTGCTGGACTCTCATCAGGTTGAGCAGACACCATTGCTTGCGCTAAAACGTTGTTTCAACCCCCTTGGCTCGTCCGCCTAAAACGATTGACTGTTCTGCCACCCAGGACCCTTTCAAAAGCCTGTAGCGCGATAGATGTCAAACTCACCAGTCTACACCTACAGTGGTTATCCCTACGGTTACACACTAGTATGACTGTCAACGTTGACCAGACCGAGGAATGCCGACCTTCATCCATCGAGAAATTAGAGATTTGGGTGAAAGTTTCCAACAATATCTCCGCTAGCGCTTTACTATAGCTGGGTGGATGCCATCAGGTCTTGCCGTTTTCTACCTGTTTCTTTGTTTCAGATCGTCCCGCACTCCCTTCTTCGCGATCGGCTAATTTGGCATCCCCGTAGTAAAAATAGCATTGTTCAGTGTTTGTCCCTGTGCTCCTTGATCCCGGCTGGAAACTGTCGGGAATAATCTCAGCAGACAGTCGGATTCCTCCCGGCTCCTGGGCGATTTAATTACTTTGTGGCTTTTTACTTTAGCCACGGTTCTTCTTAAAACAGCCTCGAATTGTGTCTAAGTATAATAGGCTTGAAGGATGCTTTTAGCAGCTCCAGCAATAGGCTTTCCGTAGGCAGTTCGGCATTGACGCTGAAGGTGTAACATCGTATTTCCCTCTAATATTTATCTCAGGTTTCCCCGGCGACGATATTTACCCTTGACTCACATGAAGGCCGTCTATTTTCGATTTCCGGATCTGGTGATTCCACATTTCCACGACTGTGGTCACCCATTCAGTTTGATTCCGCAGAGTGGGGTAACTACGATATTGCTGACAGGTTACTGTTGATTGACCACGACTGAGGGTTCACTTGGTTGCCATCCCTTTCCAGTTTGCACTGAATTGGATGAACGAAGTCTAACAGTCTACCTTTATTCACCTGTGCGAAGTTTCTGCTGTGTTCATCGGAGGCTACCATTCCCTGAGGGAGTAAGTGTATGCCGATTGCGGCATGGTTGCTCCTAAATATCGGCTCTTCCATCTCAGGGCCTCAGTGTTTTTCGGTAGTTTCTTTATCACCAGATCAAGGACTCAAAATGTGTGACCGAATCGCCATCGAGTCACTTGGGTGACGTGTTGATCCATCTCACGTGCACGCACGGACGCCGGCAGTTGATGGCCAAAAGTGTCTTTCGCGTCTGCCTCTTAGACCTAGTAATTCCAGGGGCGTCAAAATCCCAAGGTATGAGTGGTTGGCCACGGACGACACAGCCTAATTGAGAAAAAGAAAGGTTCACGATTTCCGGGAGCGCTACCTCGTGCTTTTGTGCACCCTCGCAAATATTACCCCGGAGCCACTGCTCCCAGTGGTGAGCTCCAGGGTCTGTGTGTTTGAAACATCCATGTTACGGCCTTCGTGTGCATCGTGTCTTTCCGCTACTGGGATCAACTTCGAGTCTTGTATTCTTCCATCCACGTTATTTATTCTATGGAAATGTTATTCCAGTGCCAATAATTCACTGTTTTCTTCCCTAGGTTGCAGCCAGGCTCTAGCGACATTCACCATGCTCACACCCAGAGTCCAACATCGGAATTCCATCCATTAGTTTTCCACACTTCCAGCATCTATAGGTTAAACCTACCACACCTTCTGGCCGCTGAATAAGAGAGGATGTCAAATACTCAAAAGTTACTTCCAAGACCCTTGTGCGTTTTTCGCGAGACGGCCAACGTCCTCACTCCCTCTCCCGCGTTTTCAGCATCGGTTTCCTGATTTATCTGGTTCACAAAATCCAAGGATGTCTGATCCAGGATTCTTTGCTCAGTTTGAGCCGATCCACTGCGTACACCCTTAGCCCTACTGCAAGGGGTGGCTTTCGATTGACTTTCCTAATCCAACTCGAAGATTCTCAATTTCGGGAATTGCAAACACGCGATATTGAGTCCCTGATGTCTAATTTTGGCATCATCTTACCTGATCCCTCTGTTGGCATTATGGTCAGGTTCCACGGTATCCTCCACTTTTGTGACCTTTATTCCACCGGCTGCCGCCAGAATGCCGTACCCAAGCCGATGATTGGCAAACCTAACTAGTGTTGGACGTGGATCTCATTCAACTGAGTCGCTCACTTCTTTCCATCATTTCCCGTCCAAGTGCCCGTTTAAAAGCTTTTTCCGTATTTCTGCCACCCGAAGCAATCTCATGGCATTGCAACTTTTACCCTTTCTAGACGCTTCCCCAAATTCACTCAAAGTCCATGGAGCCCATGGAAAAAGACCTTTGGATTTCTGTGCAAGGCCAAGTTTTCCGTAAACGGCTTAGCTCCTGGCTTATTCGATGTGGCACTTGCTCTACATTCCGCAGCCTTGCGTATCTGTCCAAATGCCACATGCTTTTTGCTATTCCTTAACTCTGACCATCCTGAGATGAGCTGTCAGGCAACGCCATGGATGAACACAGTACGTTCTATTTTTCGTATCCTGTTGTGATTACCTTACCCTTTATCAAAGCCCTCCACTTCTTTGCTTTCTTTTACCTTTTCATTTTCTCCCTTGGGAGAGAACTATTGTGGATACCAATGACCTACACACCAACTGCGATGACTTCAGGATGTCAGTGTCTTTACAATGATGGAGGCCATGTCACCCGAACAGATCTTTGCGGATGAGCGCGATGCTGCTTTTGATGAACTCCAATGTCTCTCGTCTCAGGCGAGCGCCCGCCATCCTTGAGAGAATGCCGTAAACACCGGATACAGAAGCTGGTGAGATGTATCTCTCATCTCAAGCATGCGACGAGTGCACTATTTTGACTCATTTAGGGTAACATAGGCACAAACCTCCAAAAGATGAATTCTTAATCAGTCCTTCAGCCACGATTGCCGTGCGATCATTCCATTAAGATGCTGGCTGGGAAAAAGAATGGTTGGCTTGCCTAATAAATGGAGCACTGAGTCGAACGTCCTCAGCCATTTTTCGATTGCTGCTCAGCTGCACGCTTGTTTGGACGGTTTTGAATGCCACCTTGTCTTCCGTCTGGGCGGCGGTCTCCGGTACTCTCAAGAGTGATATTGTGACGGGTAAAGCATGTTCCATAGCCCTCAGCCTTGAGCACTTTCTCTATAGCTTCAGTGAGTTATCGCCCAACGGTGATTCCGAATCAGTTCGAACAGCGGTATCTAAGATGCCACTGTCCGCTTCTTGAACTTCTTTACTCCGTCTGATAGAAGTGCTTGCGCTTCTAGCTCAGATCCTACTTCATGGCAGAACCCAACGTCATCTGCGTACGGTGGGACTTTGCAATCCACTTGGAAGGAAGCCTATTCACGGAAATGTCGCACTGCCGTGATCCTAGTAAGTACCTCTGTGGAATTAGGTTTAGGGACTCAAGAGTGTTGCGAAAAGAACCCTGCGCCTAGGCCTCAAATTTTTGATTGCGCAGATGGGCCGACAAGCACGTAACGGGAAGTTCATTCAGCTGAATTTCTCATAACCGTTCAATATTCGGGATGGTTCAGCCGGTCGACGCCCCCTCAGAAGTGCAGTGAGATCACTCCTAACTGAACTGCTCCGTCAACACTTTGGATGTGCCAGGTCACAATATCGCGGTTTGTTTGGAACGAACTGTCACCCCCAAACCTAGACTGTGCATCGTGCAAGCGGCCGTCCTCAGGGAATTTTCGCAGAACCCCATCGATTTGACTTCCACAGTTCTAGAGACTACTGCAAGCGACTTAACTTATGAGGATTTTGAGGTTCGCAGCCTCCGCCAGAATTAAAGATAGGAGAGAGCGCAGAGGTCTATTATTCTTCTGTGTCCTTTCCGCCCTCTGGACTGGTTGGTAGCTTACAAACCTGGTGAAACTGTTGTTGTGGGCGCTGTCGGAGCACGGTGAGCAAACTCTTTCCGTGGCCTTGTGGCTTTCTTACTTTTAGTGTGTTTATATTTCACCGTAATCAACCGGTCGACAAGCTAACAAATTCGGCTTCCCAATGCAAGATTCTAAGGCACTGCTAACGCCAAGAGTTTCCTGCAGCAAGTTTTACTGAAGCGATTGACTACCAACTAAGCCATTTAAGTTCTTGTGCTTTCGTGCGACCAGCTTTTTTCGGTGCCAACTTTAACCATTACCAAATTTTTAAATGATAAACACCAAGGGAAACTAGGATCTTCCATAGTTCACATCGTTTTGTTTCTTTTGGAAGAATTTTTCTAAAGTTCTTCAAAATTCTACCGCCTATTCCTCAAAGTTTATCTAATCACATGCCAAGATTATCCCATCCTTGTGTGTCTAGTGCATGTGGCAAGCGAGTAAAGAAGATAGTGGAGAGTTTGGGCACAAACAATGGTTTCGGAGATGCCAGCAAAATGTCATACATCCTACCGCCTGTACATATCATTACAGCGGGCTTGCAATCTGTGCAAGGCTGCGGCTAGAGTACATCATGAAACAAGGGTGTTAGTGGAAGCGTCGGCAATCACAGAAGCGAATTATGGAGCTTAAAATAGTTATCAAGTAAGGACGGGGGTGATGCAGAGCAAATGCACGCTGAGGTCACGCAGATATAGTAGGCGAATTTGGGCAAAAGCTCAAAATGAAGGCTGGACTGTCTTATACTGGTCAAGGCAAGTGCAAAATGACTGGCTGCGGCAACACCCTAACCGGCCGAAGCAATCAAAGGAAAACGGAGCAAAAGAGAATGGGTTTCACGCGGATGGTTGCACCAAAGGAAGCTTTTGCCGATCACATAAATGAGTTGCGTGTTTTGGAACAGAAACTAGAAAATCTAACAAAGGAGCAACAGGGGACTTGCCCCAAGGTAAGTTTAGTCTGTCGGAATTGGAAATATTCTCATGCCCAATTTGCAGGAGCTAGATTTTGAAGAGTCTCGGGGACGAGGATAGCAGGATGGTAAAAGATTTGTTGGAGCTGGCACGTGCGAACAAGCCAAAGGCTATTAGGCGGGTTCGCAGAATGGGGTCCAGGATACAACCCATACTGTTTGAATTTCTACTCGTTTTTCCAAGAGAACCGGTGTTGGGCAGAGCCGGTGGGATATTGAAATTCACGAAAGGAGGGTACGTTATAAGCCCTGATCATCGAACTTTAAACTTGAGGCCTTCGGGAGTAGGGAACCTAGTAGGCCATCCAGGAGTCGTCTATAACTGCCAGATATGGTACGCCTTTATTTCGGTCATTGCTCGGGAAAAATCATCAAAAAGCGATAATCGAAGATATAGGAAAAAGCCAGTTGATACCGTCTTAACGAGGGAGAAACTTGCCTTCAAAAAGGAAACGATTCCTCCGAAGGACGATTCAGTCAAACCAAAAATTGTGAAAAATGGCCAGGTCTGCACGCCAGTAAGGCATTCTTGCGGTAGCAGAGTGCAAGATAGAACGGCCACAAAACCCGCTGGCTGAAACAAAAGTGGAGTGTTTGTTTCTCTAAAATACAAAATACTACCAGGGCGCTCGCCCCGAAGCAGAAGAAATACAACGTGAACTCAAAAATTATTCCTAGGAAATTGGTAGCACTATGCATCCCTGCGAGCAGTGTTAAAGATTAGTAGGTGTAATTAACGAAAAAGGCTGCATTATATAAAAACAAAATGCGTGCCAAAATAATCCAAAATATGCCTTCACAAAGACTCCAAATAAGATCCAATTTCACTGTACGGAATTGTAAAAGTCTTCCATGCGGATCCCAAAGGAATGGGCACAAGAACCCACGGAGCGCACTAATAAACGAAAGCCGAAGCACGCGAAAAAATGCATGAAATAGCACCGAACTCACTTTTCCGTTTGTGGTCTTATGCATTACCACACAGCATGGTATTTTTGGAGATCTTTTCTTATGCTCGCATTATATAGAATTGAAAGATGTCTTTATTCTATCCGCGTTGATTATTTCAAGATAGATGATGGTAAATCTTCTGATTTAGTCCATAATTCATTCTGTCAATCGCATATTTTACATCATCATCATCCATCCTTCTTCTTACTGCTTTATTTAACTGACACCGAGCCACTGCATCCAATTTTGCTTTCCTTGGCGCATTCCGGCAGACAGATTCTCTTCTACGTTTATTTCTTTTACCCCCTTGCTGTGATCATCCGGATTTCTCTCTCACTATTGATCTTCGTGCTTTCCATTGTATTCTACAGAGCTCATATAGGAACCCTATCTCCTGATCCGATCGCATAAACTAGGCTACCGAAGACACAGGCTTCAGTCCATCGCTCCTATCTTTTATTAGCCTTTCCATAACCGCGGAATCTAAAAGCGCGAAAAGGTCACATAAATGCAACCTGAACAGTATCTAAGTGCAAGACTCGCTGCACAGTGAGGAAACGAAATATTTTGAACTATTTCAAAGACAGACCTACCATTGTATATAAGTCTTTTTGATGATAAACGTGCCAATACCATTGATGTTCATCTCTTTTTCCCTTCAGAGTTGCACATGTCGACCTTCTTGCGTTTTCTCCCTTTTGTTACCCACCATAACCCCTTGGTTGAAACATTTTCTAAAATCCCCGTTCTTCTTGCTGTTTATTTTGGGCTGCCCAGTCGTACCACTTTTTGGCTGGATATTAACCAGTCGAACCTTCTGCTGGTATGTTGGTTAAAAATCGTTCTCTATGCCACTGCGTCTTCACCCCAAATACAGTCTAACCCTCTGGGCCATCCCGCCCTACTCACACTAAATACCGCCCATGATATCCCCAGCCATCGTGATTTCCATGAAAGCTTCAGCGTCGACTGAAGCCCACAAGCTTACTTTCGTACTGGTCGCACAGCCGGACCATTACATACCGGCCTTTTATGAGACGGTATTCCAAGGACAAGCAGCATGACTAACCGTTTTTTGTATGTTTACTTTCCCGCCCACCATAACACAGTTGCCAGTCCCTCGCACCATACAATACCCTTGCTTACAGTTAACTCACTACAGTCCCACCTATCAAAGGCCTCATAACGGTTAATAAATCCTAAATTTGTCAATATTAGCATTAACGTCTAATTGAATCGCAGTTTTGTCAATTCCGACCGTCCCTTATTCCTTATTATTCACTTTCTTGTTATATTTAATAATAATCATAATGACCTATATTTCCCGATTTACGAGAGGTATGCGCAAGGCGAGATAAAATGTTTACAATTATGATGCACAGAAAATGCAAATAATAGAAATCGAAAGAGATAAGTGGGTGGTAGCAACCCTGCGTTATGGCAGAGGCACACCGGAAAGTGAAATGAGGTGCTGCACAGCAAAGGGGAAGGTACAAGCATACCACTACGGGTCATTTCGTGTTTAAATGCACTAAACGTGCGCAGTGCCAGCGCAAAACATGAACGGAGCTAAATGGCGGATGTCGAGATATGACCGGAGTCCCCACACTTCAACAGCGCTAGGTGATGTGCGGAAGTATTGAGCTGAGGAGATGACAAGCAAGAGGAACACGGAATGGAAGTGGTGAAAACCAGGCTGAATGTTAGGCCAATTGGATAAGACACGCATTTACAACAAATAGCCAAAATTGCTCAGGTCGGAGGAAGACTGTCAAGATTATCTCAAACCATCTGGAGGAAACTCGCAAAGCTTTGGATGGAGAACTTCCAAGAATAGTGATTGTATTAACAT
>LUCM01003138.1:39354-82475 GCA_008360955.1 Fasciolopsis buskii | reverse complement strand
TGCGTTTCAAAAACAAAGTAAAGTAAAGTAGGTGGAGCAGATAAAGGGGACCAACAAATTTTAGAGACACTAAATTCCCCTAAAATTATCTTGCTGCGGGATGGTAGACCAGAAGGATAAATGAAGACTTGGATTGGACGAGAAATATCAGAACTATTCGAGTTTGGTGGTCGGTATACACATCCTTTGTGGATTGGGAGCCCGGGTGGTTTTATCAGAAGCCAAAGGGTGTCAAAGATAGAAGCAAGCCATGGGTGATAGAGAAAAGAAGCTTTGTGTGGCTGCTTCACGTAGTCTAGGCAACCACCTCCTCTAAGATTTGATCTATTTATTCGGAGGGGCGTGTAACCCGCCAACAAAAAAGACGAAGTGGAGCTGTGGTCTGTTATCCAAGTTGCTTTCATCAAGATAGTGTCGTAAGAGTTCTGGGTGCTAACAGTCTTAGCTCCCTTACTTTATGAGTCAGCGAATGGCAGTTCAGGAGACGTAGGGAAAATTCACTAGAGCATTTAATTCCACGTGACATCTTAGAGGTGGGCTCAGTGGGGTTGAATAATCAAGAGATGCGCTACAGCCTCAGATAGTGCATAGCTGTGACGCGGGAGTAAATTCAGTAGAGTTAGATATACTGGCCGGAGAGGGGCTGTTTTGTTAAGGGATTTGTGGGCTGAAGATCAAGGTGATAGGAGAAGCTTGGGAATTAATGAGCCAGTAGTCAGAAGATGCCGGTGTGGAGGATGTGCTATCAGTGGGAGTGAGACAGCGTTAGATGGCCGAATCGTGACCTAGCCACGACGGAACTGGAAATCTAGGGGGTTAGTGGGGAGGGGGCTTTGGAAAATGCTGGAGACGTAGCCGGTTAACACATGAATTCCTGGGGATAGGCATAACTTTTTGAATTCGAAGGAGTCAGGAGAGCGGCGTTCTCTAGCTGAGGCAATTGGAGTAAGCGCTGGACAAGAGTGGGTTGGTATAGAGGTCTCACGATAGGTTGTCGCTCAAAGGGTGAAATACAGTTATCTAAAGGTTGCCAGGTAGCCTGGTGGGTCCATGGGTAAAATGCGCAAGTTTATGAGGATACTGGTAGTTGGGGTGAGGATTTGGACGTGCAGGACTAGGAAATGGGCACTGGAGTGGCGGAAATGCTTCTAAATAGGGTTGACTTGTAAGTGGGTGGAGATCGGGAGGATAAGCGACGGACCCTAAATATGGAGGGGCATTAGTGTCACATTGGAATGTGACAGCTCTGTTACGGAAGGAGAGTGGAGGCATGAATACAGTGGGCCAATCAACTCGTGATTGTAGGCGGCGGTCAGTTGGCCTTCGTGCGTTTGTGGACATTCCGGTTTGGCAGAGCTCATGCCGGGATGGCTTACTCGAGTTGAATGTGCCGAGCTTGCCAGACAGTCGAGGTGTACAGAGAGGTTGAATCACTAGATTAACAGGATGGCTAATGAAGTGCGGGGTTATGTGGTCAGTTGAATAGGTCACTGGTATGCGCTTCCTGTGGGATTCAACTGATTTAGGCTAGGTGCGATGCCGTTGTTTGAAAGAAGGACGAGGAAGTGCTAGAGGCTCCATCTGTGATGAGGTATATGGCAAGCGGTTGATATTAGCCTGAGAAGACATCGGTGAGACGGAAACCATCTGCGTGATTATACCGTCACAGCTCCAAGCTTGGGGTGCCAGAGTTAGCACATTTAGATGAGCACGTTTGCGGGGTGGTTGGAAGGGCGAAGGGGATTGAGTCTCATCTAGATCTACTGGTATTGGTTGCGATCACAAAAATGATTTCCAGGGATTACCGCTTTTGCAACGGGTGTAGGCAAAGATGTGGTGTCACTGCCATCAATAGATTTATCCTCAAACAGACAAGTAACAGATTTGTGGGGCAAAAGATCGGACACAAAATTGAGCAACGTAAGGGCAGGAGAGTCCGGTTGTGCAAATCGCTTGGTGTAGATTTGAGAGGTTTTATAATAAAAATACTATTAATAATAATATTAATAATAATAATATGCATCTTGCTGGACATCCGAGAGGCATGCAAAAGGCAAGATCAAACTTACACTAAGTGGACACACGGAAAGCAAAAATTCAGTCGTGAACATACAGTGTGGTTGCGCTCTCATGAATATAAACAAGAATGTCATAAGCTAAAAACGAGCTTTCCAGCTTTTAAATCAACGCTAGGTAATCCTTCGCCAAAACTATCTGGGGCTGACCGTGAGTCGCGCATTGCGAGTTAGTCCATGTTTAAACGCGTCGAAGGTGCGTATCGCAGAAAAAAAATTTCGCAGGAAGCAAAGATGAGCGTCATCGTCTCACCGGGTTTCTCAAAAATAAGGAGGGTTATTTGGCGATGATGAAGATCAATGTCAATGTGGTATCGGGATGGAGATGGTTCAAAACCTAAGTGTATAACAAATGGGGTGGGTGGAGAATGGTAATCAACAACATTCAAGAGTCAAATTAGTGCTGAAAGTGAAAAAACAGGAAACCTTCAAGGCTTCATGAAACTATTTGCGGGACGAAATTATATGAAGAATTGCGGAAGGGGAGACAATGGAATTTACAGGAATGATCACTGGACTTATGCGGCTGGGAGCCGACTGTGATGCGTGGCGGGAAGAAAACGAGTACGTGTAAGAATTGCAATCAATTCCTAAATACACTTGCCATGAATGAACTGTGTGTTGTCCTTAGTTAGTATCGGAGATTTTGGTGTTCCGCCGCAGCACGGGTCTAGAGGTCGTGGGATTGTGCGGCATTTCTGTGGTGTTAGTAACTCTTTTGGCCAATTGTAATGGTTCATCTGATATGGGGCACCCGGGGCGGTCATTTACGTGACTTTGTTTGTCATTAGGGTTACGCAACCGGATAGCAGCTTCCTAATAGAGAAAAGCAACCAGCGCATCCGATGGCGTGAAGGTTTGCGCGGAAGTTTGCGTTGAATCTTTAGCCACTGGCGAGCCTGGAGAAGAGATGGAGAGAGGGCAGTCTGGAATTTGTTCCAGCTGGTGTTAAGGTGATTAAACAGAAAACATAAACAGCGATAATAGTAAGTTTCTTACAAAGATTACAGTGTCCTGACGACTGTCACGAAATACGCAGGAGGCAGTTTTCCGTTGGCAGGACGTGTGCAACGAACACCGTCTGCTTGCTCCCTGTAGGGCATATGGCTCAGTCAGTCCTAGGCTTCGCGGTCCTTATTTGTAGCTCGTTTCTCTTTTGTCTTCTGACATCCCTGCAGATGCAGATTACAGTGGTCTGATGGGATGGCTAGCGCAGAGGTTAGGGAATAAAGTGACCATTTGTTCTGTTTCTGGAACTCGCCTGGTCTACGGGTCTGGTGTAGTTGCTACAGGGAACCAGTTATAACTAATCATGATCAGTTATTGACGGTGGATCATATGCATTTGATCCACCACAAAATATTTCACTACTTCCAGTTACCAGGAAAGGGCACAACCGAATGGGTTGCGGATGGCAGCGTGGGCTGGATGCCAGGACAGGATTTGCCACGAGAAGTGATAGAAATAATAGAAGGGAAAGACATGAGAACATTAGAATCGGTGATTTGAGTTTGAACACAACGATAGCAACTTGTACCACATTGCAGTTTTAGCCAGCGTGCATGAATAATTAAGAAGAATGACGACTTTTGTTCTAGACGTCGGCATACGTGCCAGGTGTGCGGTTGGGAGGACAGGAGCATGTTTAAAAAATAGAGGGGTGGATGGTGAAGTATAAGTGGACAGCCCGATGCGCTACCTCCCCAGACCGTCCAACAAGGCAGCCAGATGCTTGACTACCGAACAAGTGCAGTTTGGATTTTCCCTTTCGCAGTTACTTTTTCTGCGTTCAACTTAGTTCCGTAGGTAAAACTTGTTCGTTTTCTCGCCTTTTTAACATCAGTTTTGTAGTTTATTCCATTGTACCAACTATTTTCAAATCAACTAATTCGTTATACCTTCACATGTGTGAGAACGTCTCTTCGGTTTGTTTGCTATTGCTGCTAAGGTCGAGGGGTGTAATTTCTGCTTAAGATAATTGCTTGCTAATGCATTCAAACAAATTTTGGATTAAGACGCTCCATCGTTCAGGATAAACGTACACACTTCTGCGATGCCCCCGTATTTTGTCTGTATTTCTTTCACTAGTTGACTGATTCGAGTTGCTCGCCTATCTTTAAGCTTACTGCCTTAGCAACCGTAAATTTCCTTCCCAACAAATTTGCTTCACTGTCTGATCTTGCTTTGAGTAATTTGACAAATATACTTATTATTATTGAGCCCCGCGCTCACAGTAATAAATAACGTCTATATCCTGCAATGCGCTGTTAGTGGCCTCTGTTTCAGCTTTGAGGGAAGAATCCAGAGAAACTCTGTTAATCAATAATTGCTATTCACTATGAAGTGAACGACCTTCAGAAGGAATCAAGGAAGGCAGTGAACTTAAAGGAATTTATATGTGCATCATATGTACATTGCATTCAACCTTTTTCATGGGTTAGGATTAGTTCCCGATTGAAATTCAATTTTGAACAAAGAAATATAATTCCCATGAGGCTTCCTGGAACTCCGCCCAAGAATCGCGTTATCCGCATTCCCGGTAATCGTTCCAACTATGCATCTGCCTTTTTCTGAGCTTGCTTGGCAGATCCCTTTTCTCCTGTGCCTCATAAATACATTTTTAACAGCTTAAAGGCTTTCCGAGTAATCCTCGCCCATTTATGCTCGCGTGTATATAGGTCCTATATGAAAATGCCTATTTTTATAAATGTAAACAAGTCACCTAGCAGTTTGTAGCCATCCTATTGCATCACTTCGACACATCAAAATTCGACTTACTCGGAGGTATAGCAAGCGTCCATCGTGTGTACTGACACCATCTCGATTCTCCATAGGGACAGAATTTTCAGGGGACATTCACGTTTCTTAGCAATTCCCGCTGTAGCATGCTCTAACAAATATAAATACTGACTTGCATATAAAAAGTTCAACTTTAATTTACATCAAGCTCTTCTTACTTTCTCGAACATTTCATTGAAAGTTTATTCCATATAATTCGACCTCTCCAACTATGACCGTAGGACTGTCCACGTGCGTGTTTGTTAAGTTTCTCCCGGACATTTAGAGTGCTGCTCCAAACAGCATGGAATCTTCACCCGGTCGTTATCACTAAATATCCAAATGCCCTAATTTTCACCTTTTGTTTTCTTTTGTTGCCCTTCTTCAACAGATTTTCCTCCTCACTCTTTAGTTAACCGTTTTCTTGCCAAAGATGGCCCAATTCAACGCAAACTTTATTTATTTCTTCTCTAACTAATATTTATATTCACCTTCCAAACTTCATCAACGGGCCTATTTTCTTTCTGGTCACCTTAAATTCCGGTACTGCATTTTGCCGGCCTTCTTTATTTCTTCTCTCTCTTGAATACGTACCGGATTCTTTTGAAGTTTAAATGTTCGCATCGACACTTCATACACTAAGAACAAAATATGTACGCCCCATCTGCCTCGGGTTGCAGCGGGCTCCACTGGCCTGGTATGATCACCTGAAAAAGCGTTGTCTGACCCTTTTAGCCTGCACCGTATGCCTCTTTTTACTTTCAAACCACGAACACATGGATTACATTCAAGGTGCCCCAAAGCCCGTCTAGGTCAACCGCTTAGGTGGGCGCACATTGGTATGTCGACTCGACTTCAGAGGGATGCGGGCTGAAATTTTGGGGGTCACAGCTTTTGCGCTTTCCTGCAGAAGTTTTCTGACTATGCGCTCAGCGCAGGACCATACTGCCAACTAGTCTCCTCATGCTTCGCGTGCCAACATGCCCTCATTTCCCGAGAATCCCTTAGTTCCCTTTTTCAATACACTTCGACTTGGAAAACCGCCGGGCAAATTCCTGGCGCGTCACCTTATATTTGGCAGCATCTTACACTCCCTTCCTCGCAAATTGCGCAAAGCTTATTTCAAAAAGCTTCATTAAGTACTCCCCCTCCTCTGTTTAGCTTTGCACACTTAACCATGGTTTTCCAACCTTTCCATTGTTATCCAATTTTTAAGCCGCCTTGAAACTAAACTTGCATTGCCTCATGCCCATTTTTTCTCTGCGTCCAGCTTCAGTTGAATCGATGTATGTCTCCAATTGTCTCACTTTACTCCAGGTCAGCTTCTGGTATCACGTCTTTTGCCGCAAGGGAACAAATGGTGTGATTAACTATTGCCTACTGACTGACAAAGTGAACCACTCATTCCAATCCTTGAGCTTTTGGCGCCGCTTCTTTTATCCGTCGCATTCAAACATCAACTGTTTGTGCAACAGTGAAAATAAGGTTTTTTATCTTTATACATTTAAAACTATCAGCTGCCTTTCATTTTCGTCTTTTGTTTAGTAATTATAAGTGATGCAGTCTACTCAGATTTTCCTTGTACTGAACTCCTTTGATTTCCGTCATCCATCGAATTTCGAAACCACAATGCAATGAAAATATCCGTCGCGAACGGATGGCCTCGAATTAAATCTTCGAGCGGGCTGGATGGTTTATTCTAATTTTTGCCCTAAAGTTGATTTCAGCTTTCTCTGATTACCATAATTGTTCGGTACTGGCGCGCAAACCCGCGTTCACTTCGATTCTAGAGTAGACATAGGACATGCATTCTATGTTTCTTCAGTTAACTCCCGAAAATATAACAACGCTATTAACCAGTCAACAATAAAAGCTGCAGCCTTCCTTGCACAATGATTCTTAATTAACATGGATCCGAAATTAGACCGAAAACAGAGTCCAATAGAAGATTGGCTACTCCTTGCTAGTAATTGTATTTTCGGTGTGTGAATAGCGCATGGCGAGGTCATATCCACCGCTTTGGCCGGTGCACATCTGGTAGTCAGCTTGACTGCACTAGTGCGCAGGTACAGGTAGGTTGGCGGATTATGCCTCCTTCTTTCACTCGTCAAGGGTGTTCTTCAGTTTGGGCGGCGAGCACTGGGTCAGCCCCGCCCAACAGCACCGCTGCGGCAGACAGCCATCTAGACTATATGTTCGCATGCACCATTTTGTGCTCGCTTCCTTTTGCTTCTTCCCAAAATTCTTTTGCCAAAACCATACAAAAATGACTAACGAGGGAGTGTTTACTGGCATCCGATATGAACTGAAGTTCAAAAGGCATCTCGGCATTCGAAAATAGCGGAGGGCCGTCACTCTGCATGAACTTCAATTCTGCTCTGGGAAATTTGGTAACTGTTCTCCACGCGGGTTTGCCAGACATTGCCTCATTCGATTTTGGGTTCCCTCCTTCGTCACAACCCCACCTCACTCACTGGACCTAGATGGGATTTATAAAATTAAAATTGCGCAAAACAAACCCCATAGATTAGTTCTACAGTTTCTGTCCCGCCTCAGCCACTGTCTTCCTTGCCCAACGGACCGTGCGTCCAAATTTTTCGCGTTCTACACTGCTAGTGTGCGTGCAGTATGCTACTCACCAGGTTATGCATCCCACAATAAACTGCTTCCAAATTTACCGTTCCCTGATTCATTGCTTTCGTGTTGCCACGCGGTATCCATTCTAGCAAATCCCACTCGTTCATACTCCCGACATTCCGATAACTTACAATCTTAAGTGACTTCCCAGTAACGTTAGGGTCCATTTTGGCTTTCTTCGTGTACATGGCGGCCTACGAGAATCGCTACAGCGACACCAGCGATACAGACGAGAAGTGAAGTTGGACTCACCTACCCCGCGTTGAAATTCGTTACTATTTATGATCTTAGCAAGCATGATGTGAGGTACGTATTATTAGCTATTGCATGGGCCCCAACGTTTGCTCGTGGGCACTTCTTTCTCAATCTTGCCTCTTTTGTCACCATCATCGCACGTCATGGTCGTGCGTACTGCATGCTCTTGAAACTCTCCAAGGAGTAAAATATTATTATTATTATTAATAAATGAAACAGCAAGTTTAATTCCATGAATCGTGCCGAGCAGAACGGAGCGCAAACTACGAAGACTGATGAGAACGGCGACCTCGAATGATGCGGGGGCAGAGCCTAAACAATCGGACAAATTATTCAAATACGGACGCAAAACCAGCATTTTGAAGATCCATTCCTTCACGGCGCTTGATATTCCCTTTCAACTCTCGTCTGTCTTAACTGAATTCGCGCCCGCGTGTCGTTGGGTTTGTTCTGACTATTATTCTTGCCTCCAAAACCCACATACTCAAATTTGTTGACCAGGTTTCCCTCTCACCTATTTGGATTGCCTGTAATGCGATGGTATTAACCCATATATTAGCATTTTTCAGCTTCATTCAAATAGGCTGCCCTTGCCTGATCACATATTTGTGGGTTGGCCTCCGTCGGCAAGCAGTTGATATGTTGAAAAAGCCAGCCTTTGAATAGTGCTTGCAGTTGAACCGTTGGCCCCAAACATGTTCTTCGGCCCTCCTAAAGTTTATGGTGTAAACAGGGAAAACAGAAGTGATTCAGAAAACTGAGTACCACATTTTCCAAGGCCCCTCTCTCCAACTTACAAAGGGGATTAGCGCGGGGCAAATTCATTGGTATTGCAGGTTTTTGCACAACCTTTGTGCATCTTTGTCACCTTTCCCTTTTTGAATGCAAGCCTGTCCTTTATTTGAGCCGTTATTATTGCTCATCCGTTTAGTGACCAATCTGCGCCAAACTTTTCATCGTCTCTGTTTAGCTCTCCATCAACAAGTGGACACAAATTTTCTTTCGGTTCATTTTCCATCGTTGTTCGGAGTTAAAGTTTTAGGGAGCCAAACGTACTTGCAGGAAACCTCATCTCTAGCAAGTTTGTTTGGTAAATTACGTAATCGCCTTCGATTGTGGTCCCTCCCAGTTGTCAGATCCCAGTAAGTAATCAGTACCTTGTACACTTCGTTCTAATTCCTTGAATGACTGCCCACCGTATCACTCGCCGGACCATACACGTACCGCTGCCGAATTTTGTTTTCTTTTGTCTTATTTTATTTACTGAAACATATCCACTTCGACGGCATCCTCATTTGCCGTCGGCGTTATTACTTGAAAAGTTCCACTTTCGTTGTTGACAAACTATTCCTGCTTTCGACCTGCAAATGGCTTTCTACAGCATTCACGCCCTAACTGCACAGCTTAACTTCATTCATTTTCCCGCACATCATTTCTTGACACTGGGATTTACCAGCAAAATATGGCCTCCATAGTTATGCTAAAATTCATCCATTCTTCCACTCTTGCACAATTTTCCCTTGGCACGTTACTGTGGCGAGTCATTAACATGCGAACTGTTTGTCTTGACAAAGCTGGAGAAATATACCCTTTTTGCTATTACTATTATAAAGCGGTCATAGTGACGAGCTAGTATGGAATTACTGGCTTTCAACCTGATGGTCCCGCTGTTCGCGCGCATTTTCAAGTATGAGAATCCAAATCCTCTCGCTTTTTCTACGCTTATTTTGCCCTGCATTGCACCAAAACGCTTTCATGCGTGGCTCCACTTTCTGGTTTCTGAAACAGGCTAAAATATTTTGCACTTCCTTTTTGGGATTTTTTCACTTTCAGGCTAGCAACCATCAGCTATCAAATCCCTAACCCCTCATCTGGCAATTTGTTACTGCCGGCGGACAAGGAGTTCTGGGCGTCCAATTATACACTGATGTGAATTGGGTTCACTGTAAAATATAACGACTTATTACGTGCTTTAAATGAAGCGTCACATCCGTCTTCAGCATTAGCAAACCATGCTTTCCGTTTTTTGCCATTCTTTCTTCCTAATTTTTCTCTGCTTACAGAAGTCACCTCTTTCTTGCGGTACGCCATTATTCAAGTTTCAGTGCACTTTGTTGTTATTTTCTGCAGCCGTTTCTCTTTTTTCATCAATTGTGGACGAATTATCTTGTGGCGTGGGCTGAATTTGTCGGCCCGAAAGATAAACTACAAACCGATCTCCCGAACGGTGGATGAATTTTGCGCACATGTTTATTTACTCCTGAACTTGATTCTGGTTGGTCGTATAAATTTAGGGGGCCCTTTAGTATAACCGCACCTGATCACAGCCGGAACACTAGCCACCGACAAAGATTTCCGTGACTAGATGGTAGCCACTTCAGCTGCAACGGCAGCCCCTCCTCTTTGATGCCTTTGTTGATTTCTTATGACAACAGCGCTGGTACAGATGGGACGAAAGCAGGTTGTTTCTGACCTCAGACTGGCAATCGCCGTCCGGTGCCCACTTTCACTTTTACGTGGTCCGTAATTTTTTCGACGTGAGGCTTTCTGCCGTCTTCGATATGGTTCCAGGAAACCTTTCTACATGTAAACCCCCCGTCCGTTTCGTGCATCTTCGATCCTCGAAATACTTTTACACATCTGTCTTGACTGTCACCTTCCAAATACCAATCAACTGACCAAGACTGAAACCTTAAGGCGCTTTATCTTCATCTGCTACGTTTCCATCACTCGGCAAAACTAAACTGGCGATGTCGTTGACTGAGTCACGTAGGCGGGCACGTCCCTCAAAGTTGTGGTAATCTGTGCGATTGCATATTCAAACTTTAAAATTTCAAAACCCAGTGCTTTGCAACCCTGATCGCACCAGCAACATGACCGTACCTTCCGAAATCGGGCAAGACAAATCACCGGTATCACTAAAGAAAAGTGCCAATAAATTGAAAGTTTTGGCTAGATGGTGGGGTTTTGGAAAGCGTCATTGTGAACCCAACCAATTTTCCGTTATCATGATAATGGGTGTATTTCTCGAAATTCGAGAATCATGCGCAAGGCAAGATCAATTTTACACTAGGATGGCGCATTGGAAATCGTAAGACAAAAAATTAGTCGTGAAGACGGGCTAATCACGAGTTTTGGGCTTCGAATCAGAGCTAGATAATTCATTGCCGAAACTTTCTGGGGCTGACTATGAGTTAAGTAAAATACATTGATTCGTTGTTGTTATAAATATAATATTGACACAGAGGACCAAAGTGACTGGTCCACCTGCACCATTGGTCATGTCCTTCATTAGCCTAGACCTAGCCCCGACAAAGGGGAAGGTTCAAGCCGCACGTCGTTCACTGAATGCTGTTAGCTCCTATGCCGAGTACCGGGCCGAGCATTAACCCACATAGGTCTTTGCATATACTTATTGCTCCAGCCTCTAAGTCTAAACGCCCACTCTTCCCGTGTCCCTCATTTGTATTCGGATCTCGTGCTCAACATCCAGGTGGTCAGGCTTCGACCAGCATGGCTTCCTTCGCAAGCAACCCTGCTCTACTTGCATGACTGACTGCCTGAACACTATAACCGAGGCCCTGAGCACTGGTAGATCAGTTATGGTAATCTTTTTAGACATGACAAAAGCTTTCGACAGGGTATCTCACCCTAGGTTGCTAAGTAAAATGGCATCCTACGGTATTGTTGATCCAATTCTGTCGTGGTTTTCATCTTATTTGTCATTTAGAAAGCAGATAGCTCAAGTAAATGGCTTAATATCTGAATCTAGATTAGTGTCCAGTGGGGTGATCCAGGGCAGCGTCCTGGTCCCCCTGCTCTTCCTGTTGTAGGTTAATAATGTCTTTGATGTTATTTGAAACGGCACCCCGTTTCTCTTCGCAGACGATGTCAAAACTGTGTACACCTTTCGCCCTGAAGCCTTAGAATCCACTATACGTCAAATATCACAAGATTGAGCGTCAATCAAATCCTGGGCAAACGACTGGGTGATGAAATTTTTCGCTGAGAAAAGCAGCGTCATGGGGTACTAATGCGTTATGCCCCTAAGAGAATTCAAGCTTGGAACCCAAACCATCCCCGTTAATTGCTAATTTCGAGATCTAGGCCTAAATTATTCCTGCACCTTAAACTTCTCGGAGCATGCTTCCTCACAAGTGGCGAAAGCATATAAATTAATGGGGCTGTTACACCGAACTCTGAAGTTGAACGAAAGCAAACTACATCTTTTTAGGACACGTCAGACCCATTCTAGAGCATTGCTCTCTAGGCTGCTCTAACATGAGGCAGTGTGACAGAGTTGCGATTGAAAACGTCCAGCGTGCATTAACCAAGCAGTTAATTGGCTACTCTACAAGCCTAAATTAAATGGAACGCTGTGATTTGCTGAAATTAGATCCCTTGTGCTTCCGACGCATAAGAGTAAACCTGGTAATCTTTAACAATATTATCACATTGTACAGATGCATCTATGCACCTCGTTTTAGAAACCCATTCCCTACTGTCTCCGAAATGCGGATTCTATTATAACTCTCCCTGTTCCAAAGACTTCCGGTAGAGCCAACTTCTTTATTGTTAGATATTCGTCGCTATGGAATAAACTCCCTCATCACATGCGCATTCTGTCGCCATTATCTATTGCATTTAAAAACGAAGTATGTAAAGTTGTTACTGTACCCTTTCTCATTAATCTATACCGCCCTTACTCACTTGAGGACCGAGTATCTGAAACTGGATTGGGCTTCTGAAAAACGCATTGATGTCACCTTTTCGTGCATCGCGGAAAGAAAAGTAAATCTCCCTACTAATGTCATTAGGAATCAACCTAGTCTCTTCCACTTCAAACAGAGCTCCGACACCAGCGCATGCTACTTAGTTAAGTGCAGTTCCACGTTCGACGCATCTCACCATTCCCCTGCTTGAAACATGGTACCAATCGCTCGATAGTGTGACTTCATATCCATAAACCTTATCTTTCTAACTGCGTATAGGGTAGTTCACCTATAGCCCTCTCCCACCAACTCACCTTACTAATTACAACACCGTCGCCAACGCGGTATGGCAACCATAACCTGCAAACGTCTTCTAAAAAACATTCACTATCACCTTCACCCTTGCTTTCATTGACTCTTCTCTTCATGCAAATGACTGGCCCGCAGAAATCACCTTGTTTCTGACGAACCCAAACGCCACCCTCTGGAGGAAATAAGGCAAACGTCTTGGATTCTTTCTTTCTCATGCCTCATTGATATCTGTCCATTTCGGCCAATTCAGGCCTCAAATTCACGCCACGAATATAGAATCCTTTGTGGTATCTTCTCTCTTCAAAGTGACCGTTTATATCTACCATAACCACTGGCCCCGACCATTTCCTGTTTCGAAAGGCACGACCTCAATGAATGCAATATAATCCTCGATTTCCAAGGGGAATTTAGTCAATCCCTAGTGCTTCTATCTTTGTAGTTCGATCATTATTTATATACACCAGTTATTTTCTGCCCGTCCCAATAAATACCGGCTCATTCTCCTTACTCATAGTGTAGACGATCCCACCAAATACCGGTTCATTCTGTTCACTCATAGCGCAGACGATGCAAACATTAGATGAGCCAGCCCACCTATTTAAATATACATATGTGTACACAAAAAAGAAAATCCGGATTTCTCAGCTACCGTCCGTATATTTTGAGTTGCACTATGAGCCAAAGTAACTTCCCTCTCTGAGCTGCTCGTAAGATTGCTCACTTTTTATTCGGTAGCTAACAGATAGGCCAGACTGCCATCTGTCTTTTTTCTCTTCCTCTTCCAGAACTTATAGTTCTGTTTCGATGGAGACACTTACCCACGCTCTGGCGATTATACGATTCTGAAAAGACGACATCTCCCTTACCCACTCATACCATATTTGAATTCCTTCCTCCAAACCACGAGTACGCCGGCGTTACCACGATAGTGCGAAGAGCGGTCATATTCACCACTTTGGCCGATGCACATCGAGCGGGCAGCTTGGCTGCAGTGGTGTGCGGGTGCAACTAGGTTGGCGGATTACACCTCCTTCTCTCACCCTCAAACGGTGATTTTCAGTTCGCGTGGCCGGCACTCGGTCAGTCCAACCCATTAGCACTGTTGTGGCGAACAGCACTCGAGCTCCCACGTTCATGTGCATTACTTTGTACTGGCTTCCTTCTGCTCCTTCCCAAAATTTTTCTGCCAAATCCATACAAAACGAACTCACGAATGAACAGCATTTTCTATTAACATCTGATATAAACTGACGTTCACAATGCATATTGAAATCCGAAAACAGCTGAGGAAAGTCATTTTTTATTAACCTCCATTCTGGTCTGCAGAATTTAGCAATAGACCGATGCACCTGGCAACGGTTCTCCACACAAGTCCACGAGACGTCGCCTCATTTGATTCCGGTGCTCCTTCTGCTTTTCCAACGCCACCTACATCTCTAGACCAAGCTGAAATTTATGAACTCAAAATTGCTTAAAACAAACCTCTGGTATTAGTATTACGATCGCACAATTCCCATCCACTGTCGCCGCTTTCCTTGCTCAACAGACTGTGCTTTCAGAAATTTTGAGTTTTATACTGCCTCATACGATATCCAGTCTGGTTTTCGCTCATCTCCACACATCAATACTGATACTCATTTCCACCATACAACTCTCTTGGTTGTCGAGTATCCCGGCCAAAAGGCGGCGACAGCCATTGCCTCCCAGCCGTATTTTGCGTCCGCGATACGCACCTTGCTGCATTCAAACATGGTATTACTCGCAGTGCATGACTGGTAATCAGACAAAAAAATCTTTTCGAACCACTATCTAGCTCTGATTTTAAATTCGAAAACTAGTGCTCAGCGAATCACGTTGCCTGTTATGATCCTGTGAGCGAAACCACATTGCATTGTGTCTGGTTTCCGTTTTCCGTGTCTGCAGTTGGCATTCTTTGCACAATTTCGATATTGCCTTGCGCATGCCTCTCGCAAGCCGATTAATATAAATCATTATTGTTAATAATATTATCATTATTATTAAATTATTCCTATTAAACAGTGGAAGTGCAAATGGTCTACTCCGGTTGAATGATACTAAACAAGAACTCAGGGACAGTAAAAAGGCCTAAATGTAGAAGCTCTAGCTTCTTACTTCCACATGAAATCGATGGAGTTATACCACCAGGGCACAAATATTCAGATATTTTACAGTTAGTTACAATTTTGAAGATAACATCGGCCTCGAAATGTGCTTTGCTCAAAGGGATTATATCGATGAATAGGAGACTAGGTGGAACTAGGCAAGCTGTTAGGGCCATTGAAAGGAGGAAGAATTGGCTAAAACTTTACAACACCGGGGACGGAGATGAGAAGGATCTCGTTGAGTGGTGCGACATAAAGAATTAATGGTGATTCACTTTCATTTTTACCCGATGAAGCCCAGAATGACGTAACAGGTAAATGAATGCCCTACAGCTTGAACCCTTGTTTAAGTATTTATGTTTCCATATAGCCGTTGAAGAGGTCGCACATGCCGTCTGAAATGGTGAGCTTGCGTACACCTCTCGCTTGCTTGCCGACCAATTCCACTACCTTCGCCAAAACGCCGCGCTATCCCTATCCGGCTGTCGTCTTCGAATATCCACCTCAATTACAACCTTTATTTCTTAATCTTGATCATCACCTCTCCGACGTTGTGCGGATATAAATAGGTTGGCGGATTACACCGCCTGCACTTATTTCTCAATGGCTTATTTAAGTTTGGGTGGCCCGTAATCAGCCAGCCCCACCCACTGGCACCGTTGTGGCAAACATCCCTCTAGCCCCAACGTTCACGTTTCTTGTGCTCCCTCCCAAAGATAAAAACAAACTCCCAGGGAGGTTTTATTGAAATCTGGTATGAGCTGGCTTTCAGCACTTATACCTACATTCCCCATCAAAATGGCTGAGCACCATCACCCCTTATGAACCTTTACTTTTGTCTGCCAAATTTTGCAACAGACTGCGAGATTTGCCATCTGCCTTTAACATTGGCTCGGTTGAGTCCGGTTCCCCTTCGTTTTCCAAATTCATCTCCTCCCATGGAACTGGCTGAAATTCACAAAATGAAACTTGACCAAAACAAATCTTTTGAATCGGAAATACGGCTATGGTTTTTATCCCATGACGTTGGCTCCACCTGCCCAAAGAAATATGCCTTCAATATTCGACCTCTGACGCTAATAATGTATGTTCAACATAACGCTCATCAGAATAGGCATTCCGCTAGAAACCGCCACCAACTTTTCCGTTCCTTTCTTTAATTCGTTTGTTCTTGCTAAACGTTATCCATTCTGCCATGCTCAAGTCGTGTTTATCTCCATTATTCAGAATTGTGATCACATTGAGGGACCAGCTGGTGGCATTGCCGGTCCACCCCAATCTGCTGCAAGCATCGGGTAAATTACGGGGGTTAGATTATCTGGCATGCTGTGCTGGTAGGCGGAAGTAGACTACTTAGGCCCTTTTCCTACGGACTAGTGCCAAATAGGAGCGCAAATATTTACATAGGTGTCATCGGTAAAATAAAGGAAGTATTACCCGCAGCTGTTGGTTCCCCTTCCGCAATCGTCAATAACAGCATGGAGCGGCAAAACACTGAAGTAAACCTGGAAGCCAGATTGATCTCCTGTCGCCTTCTCATCTTGAGGTATACGATTCACGGAGCTTTACAAATAGCTGAGCTTTCTAAGTAGGATAAACAACAGGTCCACTAGTGGGTGCGTTCTCTGGTATCTATACTCACGGAAGTGCGCGTTTGCACATCCAAAGCCGCCATTGAACAAGCGGCCTGGGGGCAAGGGCTTGTTTATCTTGCACCCGGATTCTTCATGAGGACATTTAGGCTGCAAGCAAGGTGAAATGGGTGCAGCCCAGTGAGACCTTCAATGTGAACCGCCTGGTGATTAATGTTGGGTAGCCTAAGCCTGGTTCGTTGGCGAAATCTACCTTGGTTGAATTGTTTAAGCCTGCAGTATAGAGCGCCAATGCGTTGGTTGAGGCTAGACGTCATAATTTTGGCCCACTTTTGACTTCCTCACTCAGGTCCATCTATGGGTTAGAAAGATACCGCGCTTATTTTGGTAGAATAAGTGCTTTTGCACGTAGCGAAACATTCAGTGGCATTTACATCGCGGTGGGCCCATCAGAAGAGTTGACTGCTACTGCTGTGCCTCGGTCAGTATGTACCCATGACCCAGGTGTTCCTACGCTTTCGAAAATTAGGGTCTTCTTCCGTGCGAGCACTTAATAGCTGCATCCCGTCTCACCAACTACTATGTTAACCAAATAGCTGTCTGTCGCCCGAGAAATTTTCACCAATGTGTCCAACCATAACGATCATCATTCCTCAGTTAAAGTGATTGTACAAGAGGATACACCGATGCTCGGCGCAAGTCAATGATTACTTAGGGTAGCGAACGTTGGAAGGCATACATGCAATGCGTTAGCAAACCCCAAAACAGAGATGATTATGTTTTCCTAGGCAGCTGATAAACACTGAAGACAATCAAATATGCTCAGCTTTGGAATTACTTTCTTTAACATGAGAAAATGATAAACATGTACGCTTTGACAAACGAGGAGTCTGCCCATAGGATGAAGGGTCAGACATTAAGACGTGGGAAGCATCCGGAGATGAAGCCGTGCGAACGTCACCAAAAGTAGTTTTTTGTATGCTTTCAAGATGTAAATCTGTGTCGAAAGGGGAATAATATGCTTTATAGTGTCAAACTCAGGCAGGAGGGCACGTCCATGTATCCTCTGCCTTTCGTATGCAGATAAATTTCTTTCTCACACTCCACAGTACTATACGTTTGCAGGACGAGGGTCGTGAGAGGAGACAACTTTGGCCAGAAGACAAGCGGATGGATGAGGATACCCACGGCCACTGCAACGACTAGGTTTCAACTACCCATGTGAATTGCCAGGACGTTGCGATGGGCGGCGAAAGAGAAATCGACCAAAGAGGAGCCACAAAAAATGAATTCAATTGATGGTTCCCGTCCCATTTGTTTTGGATGTATGTGAATTCCGGCGTACCAGTGAGCACTTGAAGGGGTTAGCGCTGACGACTGCGCTATTTTGGAAAGGCCGGTCTGTGACCCGTTTGTGGTCATGTCGAACATCGTTATTCGCGGGTTGACGGTCATTGCCCTACGATATGTACGTAAGATTCATTCCTTCTTAGGGTTACATCACACATCCCAACGGATTCCGGCCTGCTAACGCTACTAAGGCATCAATTAAACAGTACAGTGCTGTTGACAACCAGCGTGTACACGGAAGCGAAAACTAAGTTAGCGTGATCAATCTTCTCTACTATGGGACAAAAGTGGCGGCGGAAACAAACCGACCAAATCACAAGTATAAGACCCTCTAAGTGACATCTGTCTGCAATTAGGAAAAAGGGTCCCTCGGAGGAACGGACAGCAGGACAACATTACTCTTTGTGAATATTTGAATTATTAACCCTGTCATATTGGAAGTTTTTCCCAGAGGGGTTGAAATAGACGTACGTCTGGAACTGACCGATCGTGGCTGACATACCCACCACGTTGATAGCCAGTAGCCATGGAGGCTCATACATAGATCGCTGCTTCAAATGCCGCCACCACTATCTACCGTAAACACCTTGAATTTTCCCCTGGAAAAGCGCAGCTATCAATATGCCAGCAGCTGCCATTAGCCAGGCTCTCGGAAGCAAACAAAAGAAGCAAAAAGAGCCGATAATATTTAATGCATGCCGTATTTATCGTCACTCTTATTCGCACAGCTGACTGCGTTCTTCCTCTTCATACCTACCAAAATTCTTATTCATTGTCCTCATTTCCGAAAGGCTTTTAATTATTTTTTTGGTTGCAATAAAATGACCGCCATTGTTATTTATCCCCTTTTAATACTGATCATCTGTCGGTTGTCAGTACTATTTCCTATAGCAGTTTTGTTTTGTTTTGACAGTTTCTGCTCAGTACTCATGGCGTCTGAATTCTGCCATCATCTAACTGAATCTTTCGCATGCGTATGAACACCTTGTTTTCGTAGATTGCCATTTTTGCTATAGACCCTCATTTTGTTCCACATGCGTACTTACATTTCCACGTGGCTGGTAATTCCTGTGTAACATTTGACCATGCGACCAAGCATCTCTCTCAAAGTATTCGAGAAATATGCCAATATATGCATTAGTAATGGTGAAATGAGTGCTGATATGAAGTAGTGAATGGGTTCATGTCTTATACTGTCTTTCATGAGGCATATATAAACTTATTTAAATAGTTTGTCTAACTTGAGGATGAAATTAAATCCAACAAAGCATAAGAAGAACAACTGGAAAAATAACCTCAAATGGCGTATGCGCCCGTGTGCGAATTACCTAGCAGTTCATCTAATTTGTTATGGACACGCTCCACGCTCGTTGATGTCGTCGTAAGTCTTGCTAGGCTGCGTATATGTAGATATATACTTGTGCCTCACCTGTCAGTTTGACTTCTTAAACTTCGTTACCCAAAGTGCTGATCTCCGCCGATCTATGCCCATAATCTCTCTAGACATGTCAAAGGCGTTTGACCGCGTTTCCCACTCCCAACTTCTGGGCAAAATTAGGACTTATAGAATAAAAAATCTACTCATCTCTTGACTATTATCCTACCTTTCCGATCGCTTCCGGGTATTCAATAATAACGGTTGTTTTTCCCAGCCCTCTGCTATTACCAGTGGGGTCATTCAGGGGAGCGTCCTAGGTCCTCTCCTATTACTGCTATACATTAATGATATCTTTAAAGTTATTCTTCATGGCACACCATTCGTGTTTGCCGATGCCATTAAAATAGTCTGCTCTTTTGAGGCTGCTTCATTCAGCTCCACTATTGCACTTATCAATGAAGACCTAGAGTCTCTTTAAAACTGGTGTTCCAAGTGGCTTATGAAGTGCTCTGCTGGCGAAAGTTCTCTGATAACATAAATGCCATGTTCTTCCGGGCGCTCTCTCTATAAACGTCATGCCAATTCTTGTATCACACACAGTTAAGGACTGAGGATTACAATACTCCTGCGCTTTTAACTTCCACGAGCAAGCCCACCATCAGACCGCTGTAGCTAAAGGATCCGCTGTAATGATCTTAAGGCATTCTGCACTCAATACTGCAGAATTATCACCAAGTCCCATGCTAAGCCCAACCTCGAGTACTCTTCGATTACCTCTACGCATATGCGTAAAGTCGATCAAATTGCAATCGAGAATTTGCAGCGGGCTTTCACTAGAAACCTCCTAGGTCCTTCATCTAGCCTAAACTACAGGACCAGATGCGAGCTGCCTGAACCTGAATCATTGTGGCTTTGTCGAGTTAAATCAAACTTAGCACTTCTCTTTAATCTTTGCCATAATATTGTCCACCCTACTACAAACTTCACACGCGATGCTGGTAGTCCCTGTTATCCACTTCGTAGTAGATAATACTCGTCAAGAATACCCCTGACGCGACTATCGATCAAGGCTAAATTCTTCACAGTTGCTTACTCTAAAAGTTGGAACAAACTTCCTAGTTCCCTGCGGTCGTGCCCAAATTTAGCCCATTTCAAAGCCCAGCTGGAAAAGTTACTGGATGTCCAGTTCTTAATTAACCTGACACGAGCTAACTTTGGACTAGACGAGGCTTACGAACATGGGTTAGTATTTTAGTTCTTTGCCGACTCTTTGCAGAGATCACCACCTGGGATTCGGCTTCACCTCTAACCTCCTCACTTTATCACACGTTCCCGCTAATGCACTTTTTGACCTCCCTAGTGGTGATGTACCTTCTTCGCCAGTGGCTTGAACAACTAACTCTCGAAATTCTCCCAAATTGGGCTGACGAAAGCGTCAACGTACTTATTGATGGATCCATGCTCTCATCACATCCTGTGATTTTAAACACCAGTCTGTGCATTCCTCGCTCTTCATGTCATCTTATCCTGTCTACTGGCTTGGCAGGGCTCAATAGGCCGTTCTTGGTAGCCCCTAGCCTTCAACTTCTCCTAAAAGTGTTACCATAGCTCACTTCTACTTACCACGTTTTACGGAATAGATACATTACGTTGCAGGTATTTCGCCGAGATCCAATAAACACCGTAACCCCAAGCTGGCACCCAAACTAGACTAAGTCCCTCTTGCGTTTCAGATCTCACATCCGCAGCAGATCCGTTGTTAACGCTTCCGTCCCCGTAATGGCGATTCCAAACCTGCTAGCCTATCACTCCTCTTAGGAACCTGTTAGCTAGAACTGGCGCCCCAGTTTTGGCCCGGTCAACGGAAACTACACGGAGTATCGCACTGGATATCTCAACTCGCACCTTTGCGATCGAGCAGAACCGTGATTGCTGCTGTCTCCGGAATGGCTTGCGCACCTCATATTCCCTAAACGTGCTGATGAATAAGATCAAAAAATGTGACAACGTAAATGATAACATATAGGACATTCCTGGCCAGGGCATTTAAGGAGTGTTCATACACAATTTCTGTTATCTGACGCGTCTCCCGGTACAGCATACCGCCATTCGTATGTAAATATAATCACTATCCTTGGCGTTCCATATCCGAAGCTTCACAAATTTCCTTCAGATAGTTTAAGACAATCTTCCTCCACCCTCAGCATGTTTTGGCCAGTTGTTGTCAACTACCTGTCTCATTCAATTTGCCTGACGTTCCGCCTGGTTTCCACCACTTCCATCCAATTACCGCATTACCACTGCTTGTCGTCTCTTCAGCTTCACTTTCCGTCCATTACGTAACGCTCCGGACGTTTCGTGTCTCTAGCCATTTATCGATATCCACCATTGGGCTCTGTCCATGTTGTGCGCCAGCGATGAGCACATTTAGTGGGCTTAAACACGAAACGACTCGTAGTCCGCTGCTTGCAAACAGTACCAGGCATCTCTTTTTGGTCTTGAAAATTAAGTTTTCTATTTTTTGCTTTTTGCTGGCATACTTGTACTTTACCCATTGCTGTGCAGTATCGCATCTCACTTTCCAGTGAGCTTCTCCAATAACTTAATATTGCTCCCACCCGCTTATCCCATTTCACTTCTATCATCTACATTTCCTGTGCATCATCCTTGTAAAAATTTGATTTTGCCTTGCGCACGCCTCTCGCAAATCGAGAAATATACAGCATTACTATATACACCTACGTACATATAAAACGTTGTGTATACAGCAATTTTATGCATATCAATCCCCCCATAGCCATGCTTCTAGAAATTTCAAAGGGACACCAATCGAATTGACGTCACCATTTGCACGTTGAGGTTCATTGGCAGTTTGCTTCCGGTTTTCTCAGAGCAATCTATGAGTCACGCAAATCGCTCATCTTTGTCGATGGGACCACCGTAAAGTCCAAAGCGTTTGCGTGACAGGACGGTCAAACGGAAAGTGCAACGTAAACATCCGCGATTCTTGGGAGAAGTCGCACCAGAATTAAGGAATCCCACGCTTCTATCCGGGCACGTAGTTACTCCTTTTTAACAAACAGAGCTGCAAAACAAGGCAAGACCGTCAGTGATGTAACATGATTACTTTAGATGTTATGCTTCCCTGCGACTCCGTTGACTTCCTTGTTACACTGAGTAGTCAGCAGCCGGTGGCGCTTCTTCAATAACCTGTAACGAAAGACAACTGCTTTTTCATTTGCTGCGTTAAATTCTGCACAGTGAATCACTTCTTCTATTGCATATAGGTGAAAGCCTCTTCCAAGAACAAATATCTGCGAACTTTCATGTAATCAAGAAACAATCATTAACATTTGAAATACCAGCTGCTCATAATAAATGACATTTTGAAATTACCGGTTTAATATTTCAAAGACTGCCAAGGCATCCAGGGGTTTCCGCACTGTCTGGACTTGACACGGTTAGTACCAAACGACAAAGCCTCCGGCTACAACCACCTCCTTTCATCCGCCTCGGGAGTGGTGAAGATCCACGACATTGTTTGAGAATGGAGACATGACAGCGGAAATGTTCATCACGTTACATGTTCTCACGCCAAGCGACCAACAGTGTCCTATTAGATATCTGCGAAACAGGCTTTTATGAGCTAAAACCACATATGGTCTCTTTTCATTTCTTGATTACGTTGAAAAACGATGATTTATTGCCAAACTGTTACTCAAAAAGTACGGAAGAAGTACGGATAATACGGTACTCTCTTGCAATGGTAGCTTATCGCAAGAAAGCTAAAGCATAAACTATTATTTTTCAATGGACTGGAAATCACACTACCTCCGGTTCTGCAGCCTAAGCCCGGCCTACGTCTAGCATCCCTGCGGCAGAAAGTAACCACAAAAGAGCAGTTCACGTGGTCGATCGCAAACTTCTCGTTGCGCTAGTGACCCCCGAGTTTTATTAAGGAACCACCGTTCGAAAGGGAGTTTACTATCTGAAGTATCCCGCGCATCATTCTTTGACGTTGAAGATTTTTAGTATTACATGCCCTACTAGGTAAATTCACATTTGCCTTAACGATTCTTCAACCCCTTGATTTTTCCTTCTATTTATGTCTGTTTTTAACCTACGTCATGAGGGCGTGCACTGCATATCCCAGCGTTGCCCAACAAGTATACCGCCGCCATTGTTATCATTCTTATAATGAAATTTGCATTTTTCTATGAAATGAAACGTGAGCCAGATCCCCTTTCAGATGTTACCTAAGGTATAAAATTGAATAAATAAGAGGATCTGCGGCATGGATGACTGGGTTACGGTACAAAATCTCTAAGTGCAGACGTAAGCTTGACAGACATCAGGGGTTAATTTTTCATTCACGCGATCAACCTTGGGTAGGATGAGGCCCTTATTTGTTTACCGTTTATTGATCAACTTAACCGAAAACCGGCACAATTGTTTGTATATACGACCCTTATCTCATTTATATCGGTCTTCTCACCCCCGGTTCCTTTCCCCATACATTTTTCTTCCAGTTAATTAATCTGACAACCTGAAAGATCCTGCATTTATGCAGGGTATTACCAGAACTAGTTTCTCTCTTCGCAGATGTTTCATCAGAAAACACATTCGAGGTTCCTTTTACTGTTCCTGCCTACTCATCTTGCGCCCCAGTAACCTTCTTATGTGAACCAGGTAGACTCTTTTCCCTAATAACCCAGCATAATTTCATTTATATGAAACACTATCCACGCCACACAGACTATCTGGTTTGCATTTACGCAACACACCAGTCCAAATTAGCAAGTTTCAGTCGGCGCCCTTTAATGAAAGCAAGGCACGGCATTGTCGATGACGGAGCAATACGTTCGTGTCTGTGTTTTACGGCGTAAGCCACCATCCTCTATGTGCTTGTTTATCCCCGCTTTGGTTTTCCTTAATTCGCAAATGCGAAAACCAAAATGACTACGACAAGTTTGCTTCAGCATCTCCGCATGTGGGGAGAACAGACTACCACAAGCAGTAGTCAAAAAGTACAGTGCAGAAAGTTAAGTTCGGGGGGAGGAACTATGTAAAGTACCTATATAGGCTCAATAATTCCTATGTTGCAAAAAGAAGAAAAAGTCACTGCTGGGTCAGATGGAGTCCAGCAACCAAAACATATTCGGGCTGCGAAGGACTGAGCCACAGTCTACAGTGGATATGTATGCCATAAGCTCAAACCTGACCCTGCGAAACGAGAGACCCCACACGGCCCATTTCCGGAGGGTAAGCATCAGGCTGCTTTGCCGGACTTTCCGGGGATGTACCGCCTCGGACTGTCTACTTATACTTCACCATCCACCCCTCTATTTTTTAAACATGCTCCTGTCCTCCCAACCGCACACCTGGCACGTATGCCGACGTCTAGAACAAAAGTCGTCATTCTTCTTAATTATTCATGCACGCTGGCTAAAACTGCAATGTGGTACAAGTTGCTATCGTTGTGTTCAAACTCAAATCACCGATTCTAATGTTCTCATGTCTTTCCCTTCTATTATTTCTATCACTTCTCGTGGCAAATCCTGTCCTGGCATCCAGCCCACGCTGCCATCCGCAACCCATTCGGTTGTGCCCTTTCCTGGTAACTGGAAGTAGTGAAATATTTTGTGGTGGATCAAATGCATATGATCCACCGTCAATAACTGATCATGATTAGTTATAACTGGTTCCCTGTAGCAACTACACCAGACCCGTAGACCAGGCGAGTTCCAGAAACAGAACAAATGGTCACTTTATTCCCTAACCTCTGCGCTAGCCATCCCATCAGACCACTGTAATCTGCATCTGCAGGGATGTCAGAAGACAAAAGAGAAACGAGCTACAAATAAGGACCGCGAAGCCTAGGACTGACTGAGCCATATGCCCTACAGGGAGCAAGCAGACGGTGTTCGTTGCACACGTCCTGCCAACGGAAAACTGCCTCCTGCGTATTTCGTGACAGTCGTCAGGACACTGTAATCTTTGTAAGAAACTTACTATTATCGCTGTTTATGTTTTCTGTTTAATCACCTTAACACCAGCTGGAACAAATTCCAGACTGCCCTCTCTCCATCTCTTCTCCAGGCTCGCCAGTGGCTAAAGATTCAACGCAAACTTCCGCGCAAACCTTCACGCCATCGGATGCGCTGGTTGCTTTTCTCTATTAGGAAGCTGCTATCCGGTTGCGTAACCCTAATGACAAACAAAGTCACGTAAATGACCGCCCCGGGTGCCCCATATCAGATGAACCATTACAATTGGCCAAAAGAGTTACTAACACCACAGAAATGCCGCACAATCCCACGACCTCTAGACCCGTGCTGCGGCGGAACACCAAAATCTCCGATACTAACTAAGGACAACACACAGTTCATTCATGGCAAGTGTATTTAGGAATTGATTACAATTCTTACACGTACTCGTTTTCTTCCCGCCACGCATACCAGTCGGCTCCCAGCCGCATAAGTCCAGTGATCATTCCTGTAAATTCCATTGTCTCCCATTCCGCAATTCTTCATATAATTTCGTCCCGCAAATAGTTTCATGAAGCCTTGAAGGTTTCCTGTTGTTTCACTTTCAGCACTAATTTGACTCTTGAATGTTGTAAATACCACACTCCATCCACTTGATAAGGTGTCCCGTGTGGTCCTGACCCGTCTGCCTCCTGTTAACACTACCATGTTGACCTTCATTGCCATCATTTAACCCTTTTAATTTTTGAGTATCTGGGACATATGGCAACGGTCAGCGTTGCTTCCCGGTAAATTTCGCGCCGGCGTTGCGCAACTTTGATGCATTCAAATATGGATTGACTCGCTGTGCGCGACTGATAATCAGCTCAGAAAGTCTTGGCGAAGGATCATCTAGCTTTTATTCAAAACCTCGAAAACCCTCGTTTAGCCTATCGCATTACGGATTAAGTTCATGAGAGTACGGACGCATATAATCTTTACGTCTGGATTTCCTTTTCCCTGTTTCCACTGTGCAATCCTCGTATAAATTTTATCTTGCCTTGTGCGTGCCTCTCGGATGTCGAGAAATATATGCTAGATAGATTAGCGGGAATGACGGAAGATTTTCCGTCTCTTAAGGTAAACAAACCCAATCGTCCTCCACCATGTTCCTCTCCTAAAGTAAAGCGATCTGAATGAGTCTGAAAAAGTGGATGAGCAACTTACAAGAGGGTAGTAACCCTCAGACCTACAGAAGCCACAGGTAAGGCGCAAGTGCTCCAAAGAACGTAGCAGTGGTGCTTCAGCACAACCTAAGAAGAGAAATCAAAGCAAACTCTAACAATTACAAAACACTAACGCCGCCCAAAATAAATTCAAGTGCTGCCATTCAGCCGGGAACCTAGTGCTAACAGAGTCCAAAGAAGAGTTTTATTGGATTCGTTGGATGGTGTTTTCCGAACACGCGAAACATGAATATTCTCAAGTCCCGAAAATTCCCAAACTTATTGCAACAGAAAAACGGATTGTGGAAGATTGGACCGTGGGAATTAAGTCTGACGGTCTTGAATGAATGCACCCAAGGTCGTTAGCCCGTTAGCACAGCCACCTGCATGGTCTGTCACGTTGCTCTTTATTGCCTCCCTCATACAAGAGCAAGTGCATTCCCGAGGGAAATCTGTAAGGATTGTGCGAAAATGTGTGGGTGAAACAAGACAAATTGGCGAAAAACTCAGGTCGATGAATCTAGCTTGAATATTGGGCAGACGCCTGGAGATAACTGTCAGGAGGCAGACATGCAGACACCTAATTACCTGCATTAATATTTCAGCAGCACAATAATGATTTGTAGGAGGAAATTCTTGCCTGAATTTTTCTCTATTCTCTGGGTTAGGTTACAAAAACCCGGGACGAGGGCCAACTGGCCGACGTCTGGCTTAGTGTCATGGGCGAACCCCGGGAGAATAGCACGGGGGAGACGAAATAGACAACGCTATAGAGGTCTCTTAAACCGGATGCTTCAGTGTGATTACAATTATTAACTTCAAACTCCACCGATCAATACGCATGCGCAGCAAATGAGCACAGGAGAGAACATTTTGGACCCGGACCAAGAATACAGTACAGAAAACCCGGAATTTTGGGCCCACGTGCGCAAATTTCATAAGGCCGCGCCCAAAGCCTTGCATTAAATCTTGGACGCCGAACTCAACAGAGAAAAGATGTTCACAGCCAAGTTGATTGCTACAGAACAACAAAAGTCTGCGAGAAAGTGCTACACCAACTTGGAACTTTCTGTCTCATATCCCGAAGCAAGCGCGATGATTTGGCTGAGAAGTTCGAAATAGCAACGGGTATTTGAGATGTCAAATGTGAGGAAATTTTTTGCCTTTATCTCGACCAGGGTCACCAGAGGATATAGCTTAGGACTGTAGCTGAGCCCCACGAAGATTCAACTGTAAGCTTAGTTGTTAACTACCAGAAGGATGTCTTAATGGCTAACCGAATTAGCCAGGATCAATTTGAGGAGACTGTGGATGCCTGATAGGAGGTGGTATACCGGTCGCTTTTTTCCAGGGTGAACGCGCAAACTTCTAGTGCGGCACTACGTTCAACAGATCATCTGCAGGTGAGAAACAAAAGAACATACGCCAAGACGGAAGCTACACAGTCGGCCGATATCCCATCTATCCGGATGCTTGAGTGGGCGTAAGTCAAGGTTTCATGTTTTCGAACTAAAATGAGGGAAATAATAGGGATTGGGCCGGCAGGTGAATTTAAGGGCGACCGTCGAAGGAATGGGTATCAGTTTTCAAGGTGATATTGTAGGACTAAGACAGAATAATCTTGGGATTTCAGAAGGACGGTCAGGTGGAAAGTGCAGCAGTATTCTTGTCTAGTTCAGATGATGGGAGAGAGTAAGTTGTCGTTACCTTCAAAATTTCCTAATTACATCCTAATATCCAATGGTGACTCGCATTATCCTGCTGTGGGAACATTGATCGATTGATTCATTTCGCGTTCGGCAGAAAAAACCGACCAAACACTCATTTCAACTGAAAGTTCTGAAAGGTTACCGGAACTTACAGTTGAGGCTTGTTTGACTTATTGCACTATGGGCGACGTTTCAATGTTTGGTTTGTGTTACTGCGTACCTGTGTTGCGAAATGATTATTTAAAATTAAACTTTAGCTGAATTGTCACTCCACTTCGTTATTATTCATAGAAGGAATTTGTGGGAATGGTTTACGTTCACGGCGTTATCGTTTTATTAACAGAATTTCGTAAGTATCCTTTTTCAAGACACTATTTCTAGGTATATTTTTGTTTCTCATCACCATTTCGTTATATCTCCGAACATTTCGCCTAATTATTTTCGCACCTCATTATTCTTCTCTGACCAGTTTTTTTAGATTTATTGAATACTTCACAGTGATTGTAGGGAATATTTTAATAACCTTGCCGAATCAAGGGATCTGTGGCGTTTTCCCCTTTGATGACGCGTTCACTTGTCCTGTAGTAAACCTCTGGGGTCTAAGTAGAATTTCAGGATTATTTTAGGTGGCATAGTCAGTTTAGGGGACAATCAGTCTTTCTTGCTAGATTTCCTAATTGGTCTCCAATTTGTAATCCATTTCCAAGGAATTGGGCTGAATTTTCGAGTACTCACTTAGTGGTCTCGCTCTATATCAATATAGCTTCAGTTTGTTTAGCTGTTAGTTGCTGAACTCATCGTTTTCTTCAATAAGCAATTCGCAGTTTGGGCAAATTTTAATGAGCATGAAAAAATGCTCTAGCTTATGTAAATTATTGTTGTGCATTCTACTTCATCGGAGAGGATAACGGTTTCCATCTGAACCATGTTGAGAGTCAGTTCGATTTTTAAAAACCCTGCTGAGGTAACACCATTTGGCTGAATGTGGATTTCCAATTGCTTTTCGTTGCCCTTAACCGTCGTGACTATTTGTGAATCACTCTTACTTGGCTTTGTACGATTGCAATACTGAAAACCTTGACACTTGACTGGCACAAGGAAAAGGCAGTCGGAATCAGTATCAGAGTGAGTGTATTTCACAGGAGCTTGTGAGTGGGGCGTACGGGAGCGCCGCGCAAGTGGCGACCACGATGAGTGTTCAACGTTTGGGTAAACAAGCGATCCGGAGAAACAAATCTGTTTTGCGCTACATTACTCCGCATTTTTTTTAAAATAAGCCCATAGATGGCAATGCTGAATTGCTGAATTTCCAATCATAATACTGAAGGAATGGAGAACTGTAGTGTGATAACGGCATTACTGAACAAAATAACAAAGGCGCATATGCTGATGTAAATTGTAAGTGCCTGTCGTGGTTTGAAGTGGTGTGGTAATATCTGCATTTTCTTTTTGGCAGGACATGAATTCTTTTGGATCCTGACAGATGGGTTACTTAGAGTTCTTAGACTGGCTTCCGTTTAAGTTCCAATTACTCTCTAATACGGTAGCAGGTGATCTAACATCACATTGACTTATATCGTTCAATTATAGCCAATGAGAAAAACGCCTATATCTTGATGGACCATGAATTTCTAAAATGGCAATTTTGAGTGGTGGCCGTACATCATCACATACAAATTACCTAAAACTATTGGCCGTGTTCTATCCATCAGCGCACTTACGGTTACGGATTCCAAAGTATTCGGAGGAGTTTAGCCGTAGCAGTAAATGGGGCTTTGCGATTTTGCGTGAGAAAAATGTCAATAACACAATTAGTTTACGAAAATAAAAGGCATTTGAAAGAAAAAACCGGCAGTTTTAAGTATCATAATGACGTCTGTAAAAGACTGTTACATTTTGTGTAACAAGCAGCAATACATGGTTCTAACCAAGGCCGGTCAACTGTACTTTCAAAGTTGCACAATAAAATGACTACCGTTGACCGTGACGTTTTTGGTTTAGTTTAGTCTTATTCGTACAATCATTAAATTCGCACCAACGTATTGTGGTTTTAGTTGCTTTTCCTAAATGCTACAAACGACATTTCTTTGCTGAATGTCTTTCTCAATGCTATATCAGTAAATTTTGCTGCAAAAGGATGACGAATTTAGTTCATTCCTGTGTAAGAATGCATCAGTAATGACAAGCGCGCAGGATTATCCTAAAAAGGAGTCCAAAGTAATCAGTATGTATAAGTTTCCATGTTTCACTAGATACTGACAGACGCAGCCACTTTGATGGTTTGGGGCAGACTTTGCGCAGACAACTGTCGTAGTCATTTTAACTGCGCCAGATTTATGCATACCGTTGAGGAGACAAACAAGCAGTACGTTTAAAAGTCACAGTTTTTTCCGAAATCAAATTACTGGAATTTATATCAACCAAAATGGTTAAGTAAAAATCTAGAACCACCACTCAGTCACTGATAAACAATAATCTTCCTTGAGTAATCAGAAAATTCTCTCAACACAAGAGAAAAACCGGAATTTGTCGTTTCTCACGTGAAGTCAGCCCGTAATGTGGCGCTCAAATCTGTGAAACAAAACAATTTACAAATGATGTAGGGCCTTTGCGTTTCCATGGAAATAGTTATATCAACAAGAACTCATGGAGTTTTGACGCTGCGTTCAAAGATGGTAGTTTGAGCACATGCCCAATGAGTTCAGCATTGCGGCGCAATGTTTTAAAGCTCTATAAGCTGAGGACGGTAATCATCCTAAGAATGGTAACTATTAGCAATTTGGCCGATGGCGAACCTTATTGCTTCATGTTTGGTAGTATCCGCAGGTTTCTGAATATAATATACATGCCTTATCTTTTGACGGTTAAACAAAATGGTAGAGGTTCCTGGCAAGTTTGCTGATGTTCTTTCTAAACTTTTTAACATACATAGAAACAGGGGTGCCTCAATGTTGCCATTGTTCGAAATACCTTCTCTATCCGCACGTCGTAATTCAATAATGACAGTTAGATAGTCTTTAAGGGAGAACAGTTTCAGAGGAAAACCAGTTTAAAGATGACACAAAAGCGGTCTAAGTATCTTTTATTGAAGCCAATTTCAGACGGATGAAATAGTTATCTGTGGTTCAAGAAGAGAATCAGCATGTTTAGTGAAACTGGAAAATGAAACGAACACAGTGTTTGTTGGTGAAAATATTTTAGTGAGTGAAGCTACACATTTCCGATCCGGGTAAAAACGTTTGTGTTCACAGTATGTGCGAGGCACGACCAGGGCATACTTGGCTGATTTAGTGAAAACAGTTAACTTTTTAACAAATAGCAAGGACAGATATTACGCAATAATCAAGTTAGACCACAAACAACATTACCATCCTGACAAAATTAGAGTCCTTCAGGAAAATTTAGAGAGGTTGAATAAATGGCAGTTGACACCATAAGAAAGAAAGTAAAACATGCGTTGATATAGGAAAAGAAAATGTTAGAGTTTTTAAAACACCTGATTACTTATTTTGGGATATGGACAAGTTCGCAAATAGAAAATTATTCTTTCAGAACACAATGGAACCGCCTAGGCAACAAGGCTTATCTCTACCCTCCTCCTTTGTACCGGAGCGCTAGACTAGCCACTTTTTACGAAATCAAATGACAATCTTCACAAGTTTGTAGAGCCTTACTATTGCCATTTAACAAAGTTAAAACTGGGAGTAGCCCAGTGTGACAACTCCCCATAAAAGTCAACTTTCACAAGTGAGGATGAGCAGTTTAAGAACTTTCAGCTATTAAAGATCTATAAATCCGAAATAAAAGGTCCAGAATCTGAAGTCAAAGATTCACAGACTACTAACTCGAGGCTATTTGGCTGAAATAAAGGGTTTTGCACTGCCGGTATCAGTGAAAGAAGTCGCTTTGTGACCCTCGAGAATTAGCAGCCTGTGTCCGTCAAATGTGCCATTTTCTGCCGCGAGAAGGAAAATTAAGGCAAATAAAAACTGCTTTCAGTTACTCATTCTTTCGCAATAGAGGTGTGGATCCTAAATCTTAATTGTTTCTGAAAATTTTGAGTCACTTTGCAGCAAAAATGGCTCATAAGCCCCTCGAATAAACTCATATAACGGTAATGTGACAGGTTACTTGAATTGCACTACTAAAGAGTGGAAAGTCAAGGCTTCTTTCTTCTGCTGTCCTGCTGCTTTTTGAATTTAGTCCTGGGAGTGGTCGGGAAGCCTAATTTAGATCTTACGTTTATTCTTATGTTTCTTCTTGGACTTGGCTTAATTTTATAGAGCTTGCTTAGTGACCAACAGAGGCATCAGAAATTTTAATTTGATCGGGTTAGTAAATTCTGCTATCAGCCCGACTGATTAACTTAGGATTTAAGACGATCCCGTAAATAATTTCCAATTGGCGGCTGTAATCGAGCTTTACTTCCGGTTCCTGTAGTTGAAATAAATTTTCCCGCATAGAGTGGATCTTACAGTTAACAGATAAATTGAATTTGGCCAGTTCTATAGGCACAAGATTTGTTAAGTTTAAACGATGGTGAATTAAGGACTTTACTTTCTTCTAGGCCAAAACCATCGTATCAGCTCAAAAGTTAGGTTTTTCACCAGGACAGAGACGATCTCTGCAACGGATGTAAAGGAAACTCCAATTTTTTAACGTCACTTACACTATCTTTGGCCAAAACCGTGTTCTAAATCATTTCATGTGGTCTTTTAGTTTTGTTAAAGAAGTAAGAAAAGACAACAAAAACAACCGGTAGACGTGTCTTTGGATGAATATATGATTTCAGGAAATCACGGAACATTGTAATGCCTCCGGAGTTGAGTCAGCTGCACGCTAAAAGACCATCGAATATGTGGCCGAGGGGTCATTTTGGTTCAGGAGTACAGAATACTTGACGAATGCCTCTTGTACCTCGTGGGTGCTTCATTACCTAAATAAAGTATTCTCAGCTTATGCGGTCACCAAACAGTTTCTTGTTTTTATTTAAATGGGCACCCTTTCTGGGATCTTTATTTAGATCGTCGAAGTTATTTGCTTCGCACTGTTGCTGTAACTTCCAGAAAACGTGATCGCACTTTTGTTTTCACTGGAGCCAATAAATAATGTTTTTCGTTAGATGAAAAAAGCAAGAGTTCCATGTAAGACTGTTACACACATTAGAGGCAGAATGAGTGTTTTTTGGATATCCCTCAATGTAATGACCTAAATGTCGCTCGGCTTTGCTCACTTTGAAAAAATAGCGATGACATTTAAATGGATGATTGGCCGACAAGTAAACACCTTGAGCATTTAAATTGAAAGTTACTTCATCCTGTGAAGTAAGTTTGCAATTACATTAAAGGGGGCTGAGGCGGGTATCCTTAAGATAATCAGAACATATCCAAGCAAAACTCAAACAAATTACATTGGGACAATCAGCTTTGCGTTTGGTTTTCTGAAAGTGAAAGTAGTTTGAGGTGAAACAAAGTTATGCAGCCTAAATCGCACTGAAGCAAAAGCGTCTTCTATTTATATTTTTGCCTAAGACTGTCACAGAACCATTCTGGGATGATAGGCGCTTTATATACTGCACGGTATCTCAAAGTGTCCGGTTTAATGTTTCACTATGGCGTTTAGTTTACATGGCCTACCAATAAACTGCTATCGTTAAATTTTTCTGACAGGTGCTCTAAAAGGTGATATATTAAACCCATGAAAATATCACAATTCTATAAGCTTCAGTTTGGTAAAATAAAAATTATGATTGCCATTGAAAAATAAGGGTAGATACTAAAAGCTTAAAAACGTGGCATCTTTCTGAGTGCTCTTGGTTATGCAGATGAGGTCTTGATCTTAGAACAAGTTGGGGATTTTGATTCTTCCCATTTCTTATCAACTCTTCCAATATTCAGCTTTCTGCTGGCTGCGGTTCACTTCTTGAAAATGATGTGGATCATTACTTTATTCATTAAAAATTTAATTGACGAAAGATGAAAGTTTCACTAGGTTGCTTACACAGAACAACAGAGTTAAAAACATAAGATAACTCTTGGACTTCTATAAGCATTGTCTGGGATAATCTGAACAAAACCAGAAAATAGATAAAAACCCCAATACTCAATAAAGCAAGAGTCTTTTCAGGCAACGGGCAATATGCTTCCGGTGGTTATTGGCATTCAAGATATAATGCGTTCAAATATTCGTTGTATTTTCTCAGTGATTAAATTTGTGTTATTTTGTTGTGCTTTTCAATCGTCTTCCTAAAATCTGACAAATAAATTAAACTCTTTATGTAATTTAGCACTTGAAATACCTAGTCAAAATGGAGTCTAAATGTAAAGATATTTTAGTTTTTATTTAGTAATCTTTTCCCGTTTTTCATCTATCTATCATGCGCATGCATTGCTTATCAGTTGTTAATCTGGACTTACGTTTGCATTTTTTAGCATTATTCGTATCACCAATGCTTTGACAGTTTGAACTCAATAAAGCTATTTGCATTTATATGATCAACGTGTCTCGTTGTTAAGAGGTAGGGGTCGTTACTAAATCAAAATGTAATAGTTCTGCAAAATAAAGTAATTATTAAGTCTATACACGACGTTAATTCTATAACCATAAGTCAGGTTATTCAAAACCAGATAATTTTAGTTTGAACTCAGATTTTTCATTTTTTATTATGTGGTATTCATGAAGTATTTGAAAATTTTGGCATATCTACGAAAAAGTCAATGGAAGAAAACAACAGCCCAACTCCATCAATCTGGGTTCAGGTGGCATGGAAGGTCTTTCGGGTTTATTTAATATTTACCCAGCATTATATAGAACACTGTAATAATAAAGCACTTTATCAAGAAATTGTTCTTTGCTAATTTGTAGATCTATTCAGATTACTTCTTTCTGCAGTTCAGAAAATGGATGAATGTGGACCATGGTTTGCCAGCGTCAATTCAAGTGCAGTTGTAAAGCTCGCAGATGAAAAGTTGTTTCTTCACTGTGAAACCGAAGTATCTTATCGGTGTCCAGATCCCAGTGCTCTGACTGAATGGTATCAAGAGAAGAAACAGCAGATCACTAAGCAAGTTGTCGTTATGTCATTTTTGCTATAATAACCAGAGTAATTAATTTGTGGTCACTTGTGTCCTACCGTCTGAGGCTTAAGGCTAAAAATGCCATCATTTTTATTTCCAGTTTTCTTTCTTTCTGTAGCTTTGTTAGTGAAAAGTAAGGTGCATAGTTTTGAGAAGACCTCATTGCGATAAACGGATTCAGGAACAGGGTAACTGGCTTGGGGACTCACTGGAAATGAATTCTACTACTGTGCTATCTGTGCTATTTGAACAGGTTCAACAAAGAAAATACTTCAGTACTTATTTTGCCAACGTCGATCCTGTCTTCAAATATAGTCTACCAGTGCATATCGAGCAACAAATATGGAGCTGTATCTCGGCGCTTTGTCTTAAAAAACAAAAGTAAGTTAAAGCTAGTCTTTTATATTGGTTAATTAGTCCGCTGAACGAGTTGAACAGTCATTCTGAAATAGGACGTAGCATGCAGCTGGCTGAATGCTTTCGTTTAAATTTTACTTTTTTGTTTGAATGCTTCGATAAATAATCAAATTCCCTGTGCAAATTGCTACTAAAGTGTTTTATTGTGTTAACTCCAACTGATGGATATTTGGAAGTCACTACCGCTCTTTCGAAAAAACATCGTTTTAGAAACTCCTTTGTTTCTAGACTTCGGGGAACAAAAATTTTGGTCTGAGGATTTGCAACTACCCCGCCAAGGTAAATTCGTGTACGCACAAGAGTCATGCTACATAGATCAGTTAATCTGGCTACCTACAGGAAAATCGGACCGTTCAGAGCATATATTCTACTTCGGTCAACAGGCCCATTTCAGTTGTCGTTTCTATATCCGCAGCTTTTGGATGAGGCCAAGGGTTCATTGGTACTTTTCACCATACGACAGCGTTCTAACAACTTCCAAGAACTCGGATTATCAAATTTTATCCGAAAAAACTGCGGATGGTAAAACTTTGTCAAGGGTAAGTTAAGGAGGCTTTTACAAAATGGTGTGATGTCTGTCTGCTAGTTAAAACTGAGTACACTGGCCAGCTTGTATGAAAAGCTCTTTCGACTGTGTGGCGCTTGAAGTACTTAACTAAAACTAATGTTTGGCAGCATTTTGACCAGCGTTCTGGAGTAAATGATTACAACTGAAAGATCATGTTACTATTTGATATTACTACTTAATACTCGCTTGTGTCTTGTTAAGGCAGATCCAACTGAACAATTTTGATATAGAGAAATGTTTTCAAGTCTCCCTGCAATTAGCCTTTGACTGTGCTCTCATTTAGCATTTAGCATGTTTTCAAATGAAATAGCCTTCAGATTTCTCATAAACAGGCTCAAGAGTTTTAGCAGGAAAGATCAGTTTTGAAGCCAACTGGTAGAGCTTCAGGGATCTAGTGGAAATTCACTTATATTGCTTTTAACCTAAAAATTCATTTATCTAATCATATCTTTGTGGTTGCATTTTTAGTATTCAATGAAAATGGACCAAGTGTCTTGCGGTCTTTGGCCGGTCAATGGAATTTGTTTTGAGGCATCACTTTTCATTCATGGTTTGATGGAATCGGATCGTGGGGATTATAAATGTCTCGTATCTTCCATCCACACTAATCGTATTCTAACAGCTATGAGTGGTTTAAACTCAACACAGGAAATCCAACGGGTGTTTACTCTTCTTCCGCTTGCTGATCCGATGCAACACTTTCAGTACTCCGAAGAGTAAGTGCATTCGGCTGGTTTACTCTGTGAATCAGAATTCGTGTTAGGGCATTGTAAATGTTTTCAATAGTCATTTATTATCGTCTGCATGAATCTTTGTCTGCATCTTCCGTAATCAATTAAATATTTGTGAATTCAGCTTTATTCACGAATTTTTTGTAAAAGTTTGAAGTTGTCAATCTGGCAAAGTACCGGCAGATGTAGATAATTGAATTATGTAACCCCTAAGCCAATCAAAGCGTCGTTGGACTTCGTAAAATGCCTTACCGCCACACTGCCATTCGAAAGCCTACGTTCAACAGTCACTTGTGATTGCAACTTCCATACCACTAAGATATACGTTAACAACTTAGTAATTTCATCCCAGAAAACGCATTATTTGAAAATACCTACGTGGGAGAACAGCGCATAAGATGGAAAATCAATTTTCTTCCAGGACTCCACAGTGAGATACGGCATTAGCAATAACAATAACAGAGTGAAGAAAAAATGACTAAAATTGCTGAATACATCTCTACTCTGTAAAGGCATCATTTACGCCAGAAGCGTAAGTAATATTCATTTTTGTTGTCATTCATTTAATTTTTTGATTATACCAGAAGTTCCCAGTTAGTTTGCAAGTTAAATACAAGCATATCCATGTTTCTATGCCCACAGAGCGGACATAATACCTAGTTTTGAACTGCGTCGTCGATGTTCCTAGTTGGTTCCAATCCAAAATGCAAACGATTTCAGGGTTGTTGCTCTTCATGCTTAATTTGGATCATTTCGCCAATGCAATCATTCGGCTCTGTCAAGGTTTTGTCAAAAAAATGCATACTAAAGTTCCAAACTAATTCTCAGGAATAATGAGCTTTCGTTTGTAACAGTGGAACGGGTTAAATAGTAAATAAGAGGAATTTTGGCATCGACCAGTACTTATAGCTGTAAAACTGAAGCTGCCTCACTTGAATTAGATGGGGAGAAGTCCGGTTTGTTTCGGCTGTTTGAAGTCCATAGTTGGCGTTATCCTTGATGAAGTGTTTAGTATATCCGCTGGAAAGAAAACATTATCTTATGTTTATATGTTTGTCATCACTAACGCATGCAGATCGGCTTCCCGAGATTTTTTCCACTGCCTATAGAGGCAGAATAGTCTGTTTATTTTATGGGTTTTTAGTCACGTTCTTCTTTCATTATCACTTGACATGTAATTTCGCAATTTAACTCTCAAACGTTTTGACGCCATTCTAACAGAGAGCTTCACCTTTTAAATTTAACTTACTTTGTTTTTTGCGGAATCCTTTGGAGGTTTGAACTTAAATCTTTAAGGTGACGTTAGTCCAGAAATGTGATCTAAACCTTGGACATCTGACTTTTGCCCCCGAAAGCTTTTCGTTTAGGGTGAACATATTTTCCTTAGAGATTTATATTCCCAATTCCGTTCTAACTGCGGAGAAATGCTGATTCATTTTCCGTGATACATGACTTTAAACTAAAGTAACTTGGGATGTTTGACTTGATTTCTAACTTTCTCATCCAGTTAATCCGCAATTTCTTCATCAAAATAAGTAAAATATATTTAGTTGTGTTTATTTTGTGACTTCACTAATGACTGCAAACTCTTAAACTCACTTTTGATTGTCTAGAATTCGAAGCTGATAAAGCCTGAAAAAAAACCTTTTTGACGATTATGAGGGGAAGGTGGGCATTTACTCCTGGAACTCGTTATTTCACATTCAACTTAGGAAATTTTACTCATTTTTTTCCACGCATTTGGCCTTAATCTTAGCCTCATTTTTTACGGAGGTTTCTAAGCGAACGGAATGCTTCCATGCCACAAAAATACTTTAAGCATTTCACATTTATACGTTAGGTTGGTTCTTAAACCTCTGTTACTTTTATTCCTGGTGATGTTCCTAAATGGTTTTTCCACTGACTCCTTGGATGGGTTCGATCAAAATATCGGCGTATTGTTGCATTCTGTAGAGAATTGTTTTGCAATCAGTTTTTATATTTTGTCGAAAGAAAGTTCCATATTTGGCTTCCGACGGCTTACCAGGGATAAACAAGCGCTGCCGATTTATCACTGATGATTTGTCTTAATGTTTATAAATCGCCAGAACATTTCGTCATTGTTTTCATCTTCGTTTGTACGACCAAAATACCTTCCAAGTTAGCTGATGTTGAACTTCTCAGATTCTGAGCGTCGGATGATGACGAAGATATCATCCACATATCATACCTAATGTTTAAATAGGATCTTTAGCAAAGCGTTTTGTTATTTTCGCTATATTTTGTTCTTCCCCGAGAATTCAGATATGGGTAGGTGCAGTGGTAAAAGAAGCCTTGTGGATGCGTAACATAGCAATTGGGAGCTCAACTGGAGCTTACATATTCCCTTTCCAGGTTATTGCTCCGTTTACGCACGGCAGTATTTGAGTGAACAAAAGTCAGTGTTCAATCTCAAACTACAAACTTGTAAATGAAGCTTGCTCACAATCACTATCTTTGCAAGAGGTTGTGCATGCCGAATTTAACAAAACTCCTGGGAACAAACTGAGGACTGACGTGAATCCGTGATTGCGCCGATTCACAACAGTGGTCCTCGCATGAACACGACAGAAGAAATAAGCACTGCATCTAAATTACTCGCAGCTATTATCCTCCGCCGAGTATCCGGTGCTTCCGAAAGGTGTAGTGTGAGAAGCAAGCCCGTTTCCGTCCCAGCCAGAATGGTTTGTATTGACCACATTTCTCTAGTTTGCTACAGATTTTGACACAGGAACATAAATTGCGCAAACACGATTTATGTTTTTCTCGTTTTAAGGCGGCGTTCGATGCAGCCGATAGTGTAGCACTTTGGCTCTACCTCTCACTGAACTGTGTGCCCCAGAAAGTCCTTTCGCTAACTCAAGCTCTGTATGCTAACAGCCGAAGCTGAGTTCGTGCTTACAGTATTTTTCACTCGGGTTCTCACGAGAATTGATGTTCATCAGCGTTGACTTCTTTCATCTTTTCTTTTCAGGATTTCCACCGAAATGGTTATAAAGAATAAACTGTGCTCAATGGTGAGAATAGTGGCAATGATATTTGCTCAAACGGGAATCTTGCGTAACTCAGAATAGGCGGACGATTTTGTGCTATGATTGAAGATTCGAGTAAATTGGAGACTTATTCTTCGATCGTCTGAAACGATTAGTGTGTGTTTGGGATATCTTTACTCCTTCGAACGTATAAAATGCTGCTGCATGACTGCACTGCATCAAAGCCGAACCTTGTTCTTTCAGGAGAGCAACTAATTGAGGTGGATAGCTTTAGTTACTTGAACAGTTTTGTCTCCCCTGGTGGTCGTGAATTAAATGCAGTGTCTCCGCGCATACAGAAGACCCGATTGATATTTGCTAATTTGCAGCATCTGTAGCACCGGCATAGGTCGCATATAGACGGCCGCAGTAAGGTCCGTATTTCTCTACGGTACGAAAACGAGTCCGTTGAGAACCGAAGGTATACGGAAACTTCCGGTGTTTGAAAACCGTTGTGTTCGTAGTATTGGTAGAATATGGTGGGAAACGTTTGTGATCAACTCAGAAATTAGACGTATGGTACTGAGTACTAGGGTTCAATCATTAGAACATGCACTGGATATGAGTAGGTCAAGGTAGTTGGGACATGTGTTTCGCATGCCCAAAGAACGCTGACCTCGTAGTAAGCTGTTGTTCGAGGTAGGTAATGGTTAGAGGATGGTTCGGGGTGGCCAGTCTATCACATGGGTAGGTAGAAGGAAGGCTTTAACCAATGGACAGGTTCATGTAAGTGTATTTGGATTAGGGGTTGGGGGTCCACGAGAACCTCTGAAGCAAGGGTTGGAGATTGAGTGATGCGGCTCAGTGTGGCGGCCAATAGCGTTCTTGCATTCGAAACCTTTATTCCGTATAGTCCTTCAGTCCACTACTCCGCAGCTGATGCTTCATTATTCCCCGTTCTACTTCTGATTGAGCAGATGTTACTGTGACGTAGCAGTCACAAACAGATCAAGTTGGTGCGTGTGACTAATGGTTGTCCAATCTGATCTGTAGTGCTCTGATAATCTGGCCCAGTATCCACCGTGTATGAGTGTATTATTCACTGTAAGTTAACGCGTGATGTTTTTTGCGGTCCATATTTAGTGGGAACCCTTATTATAACTGGATTCACGTTATAATAACGATTTTATGTTAGAGTGAAAAATTTTTTGAATCCCATACTGAACTATTCATGGCAGCGAAGTCTTTAACAACATCCATGCAAGGATCGTCGAAACTGAAAATAGAAATAGTTTTCCATGTTTTTGTAAATTTGTGTGCATTTTATTGTACGTTCACAAGGTCTCTTAAGTGCTTTATTTGAACAGGATATCTTTATATTCTTCGAGCTATTTATAACATTATTAATGATTTGCAGTTTAATTTTAACTAAACTTATTAAAGACTGCAGGATTTCCGAGATAACCGAAACTCCCAACAAAATGCCTCAGTAGAAATGTAACAACAGTAGCAGAAATTGTGCTCAAAATTTTCATTTCCGAACGCCACGATAATGGTCATTTGACAGCTAAGTAATTAACATCTGTCTGACTAGTATCGATTACTCTGATTTAAGAAGTACATTAGGTAGGGGGGTCTTCATGAGACCGCGAAACAAGTGACCAGAATTTAAACTGATTGAAATTTTTATGTCTGTGGAAAAAGAACTGTAATTCATTAAAGGCGACTGAAATACTCCAGTTATTCCATTTGATTAGGAAACTCAAATTAGTGTAGGTTTGAGAGCTAAACGTGAATGTAGTCAAAAGACCATAGGAAATTTTTGGCAAAGTCAAGTTTCGACGAGCACAAATTGGAAAAAGATGTTTAGTATACGCCTGAACCGAAAAAGGTGTGTCGGCGCCTTAGGGGAAAATCAACATTCTGCCTCAGGTTTGATCCTCGAAAATTAGCTTCATTCAAAGCGAAAGCACTGTTCCACATTCACTGCAAATCTCAGTGTTATACCTGACCCAAATGTCTGACCAAGTTTCAATATGCCAGCCGTCTACCTAGTCGTTCAGCTAATTTTTTAACATTGCATTCTGCCGAAGCAATCTAAATCAAGTTCAGCAGAGCAAATTTGGCTGTAGCTACAGGAGTTCCATCAAAGATTTGGGTGAAGAAAACTCAAGGGTAAGAGCATCAATGAAGCTCCGACTTCATTCTGAGAATGTACCACACCAAACCGGCAAAATTAGCCGCAGTTAGGTACTACACACAATTTTTTATCCAAACTGATTTCGTAGCAATGAAAATCTTAATTTTCAAGTAAATTCTTGGGGACAACAGCAGTATCCTAATTAGAAAATCACAGTGTCATGCCAACCGGGATGTTTTGCGTAAGGCAAGCTTGTTTGGATATCGCTTATCGCGTCTTAGTGTTTGGTAAAGCATAAGGTCCAATATAGAACTTGCTTTATTGTTTCTCTGGCATATCTCATCATACATATATATATATATATTCTGCTACATCGGAATAAATATGAATCGCTAAAATCACGCTTGGTTGCCACTCAGTTTTCCCTATAGGAACTTGTTATTTAATGAACATACTTTCTATTATTGTAACTAAATGGTATTTCATTCTAAGGTGGACCTCACTATGAAATGTTGGTTTCAAGCTAGTTGTTTTTCTAAGTGGGATAGCAAAACACTGTTAACAAGTGTACAATACGCTATTTTGAAACATTTGGGATAGATTACACCAGCTGGGATCAGCACTTTAAGTTACCAACAGGAATTTTAAGCTAAGTTGCTACATCTGCTTCAATGTGCCTAGAGCAATGCAGAACTCAGAACCTAGTAGAGTAGCTTCCTCGTCATTTTATTCAAGAAAAACCAATAAATATTATCACGGTTAGCAAAATCTTGTGAAGTAGTAAATGAAACTATTATTCCAAAGAAGGTGCAATATTTTTTTGTTCATAGGGTCAGCTAACGCGTTGGCGTCAATACCAGCGGAACGGTGAGCAAGACCTTATTACCAAAGGGACTCCTATGGTCGGTGTGCATGACCTGCATGTCAATGCTATTATATAAAATGATAAAAAGATCAATGACAAATATGAATAAGATTGATATTATTATTCATTAAGTGTCCAGCAAATAGTGTCTGATAAACGTAGCCGTATGGTTGAATTACACGACGAAAAACGGTTAACTACGAAACAACTATTTCGGGCAG
>LUCM01003138.1:0-38398 GCA_008360955.1 Fasciolopsis buskii | reverse complement strand
GAACATAGAAAATCATGTTTCATATTGAAATCCAGTAAGTGTGTACACCAATGGAATTACAGTCACCTCGGAGAAGAGCACAAACTCGATTCAGGTAGCCCGTAAGCGAAGAATCAGAAGGGTTATGCCATGAGGAAAAGCCAGAGGTATTTCAGCTGGTAAGTCAATGACAGAAGCTCGATGCTGATTTAGAATGCTTTGTTGGACTCGCAATACACACATCCGAAAACCGAAGCATTACTATATTCTCCAAATAGTTACTCGGACATACCATCAGGTTCAATGACCCGGAAAGTTAATGTAACAATTCACAAGCTTCATTAATTCAAAAGTTGGTTAGCTTTTGGTAATATCCAAGTCATGCCAACGCGCAGCTCTGATAATAAATCTGTCGAGAAGTGTTGGGAGTTTTGATTCAATGGCTTCACAGAGAAACGAGGTAGATCCGTCAGCAACCGAACTCCTGGTTATACTTAACCAAGCTTAATTCGGAATTTGATGAAATGTATGTATAAAGCTGTCCGGTTCTTGAGGCACAAAGACCGCAGAACGTGATTTTGAGGTCATGTTAGGAGATCAGCAGACTTTTCCACGGTGGAATCACATTTTTCGCCATATACTGATTCTGATATACGGTACTGAATGAACTCTATACTCGAGTTTAGGATGGCTTCTTCGCTAACTGGCAAATTTGGGATATTCGTTTGCAATTCATATACTCGAATTGCAACAGTGATAAAACTTTTTGTGGAATATTTTAAATAGCCTGAAGTCAAGGATCAATGATATATTTTCCGAGCTGTAACATTTTTACTTTTTAGGCTCATACGTGAAACAGCCTACGAACTGCAGTTTTTTTCAGCCGTGTAATTTACCATCAGTGTATACTTTCCACTGAACAAGAAATACTTGGACCTTTGCTTTTGTCGGCGAGCACGCTTCAGTTATTGTCCTAAACAAAATTTTAAACGCCATTAATAAATCCACTTTAAGAGACCCCAAAGATGTGCTTAAGAATTGTTTCTTGTATTAAGCCATATAGACACAAAACGTATTAAGGAGTAAAGCCATTGTTAAGGCCTGATGATGTAATTCTTCTGTCCCCGGGTTTTGACAATCACAATTTAGTCGAGAACTCGCTGTTCTTGCCCGGATCGCAGGAGGAATAGCAGGCCATTAGATGGCAACCATAGCAATATAATTCTCTGTACCCCAAGTTCTTATCCCTAGAAGAGATCTACGGCAGAAAGTTGTTGCATCTTGCAGTGGTAATGACAAGGAGCCCCCGTTATCCACTTCAAATTGTCTAAAGGTCAAGGTGTTTTACTCATATTCACTCTCCTCGAATTCAGGTCACATTCAGGGACAGGTTAATTTGCATTGTTGGCGAATAGCGACATAAAAGAAACAGCAATTCTTTCACAGCTTTGTATGTTTGGTTGAGGAATAATTTCAGGTGCTGATTCATTTCCAAAACAATCATGATTTGGGTTTTTACCTCTAAACACTGCATTTTGGCTAGTGAGCCAGTTTTCATGTTCTCACAAGTAATTTTTAAATTTTCGCTCATGCTGTCTTGTTTCTTAGTTATGTAATCGAAAGTGAAACAAACTCATCCAAATATATTATGCGGAATCTTTATGTTGGGCTGTTCCAAAACTCGTTGTACAAATGAAAATTTCAATTCATTACTGTTATAGGGTTATCTCTGGGGTTTGTGTAAATCGGAAGTCTTCCAGCCAGCTAGATAGTTCTCAATGTCTAAGACCCTATAGGTTAAAGTACCTGATGCAACCTAATTAGACATGTACAGGCAGCCGCTGGGTGTACGAAAATCACAATGCTGACTTAGAAGCCATTTATTAATGGAGGGTGACTCGATGGGACCATCAAAAATCATATGTTCACAGCCCAGCTGGTGCAATTAAATTCAATGGCTTATGTATGTGAGAACTTCCCCTGGCCAAATTTTTCTTGTTTTCTGATCGTTTTCAGCTTAACCCTAAGAAACTACGCAAACCAGTATCCTCTCGGTATAGATTCATAAATCAGTTCTCTTCAGTTAACTCATTTCAAAAACCACTAATTCCGCATGTTTGTGTTGATTTTGACTGCTATTTCAGATCACTACGTAGTTGAAAAAAACAAGCAATAGGTCAGATAACTGCGTAGATGCTGAGTTTCAAACTGGATAAAGAGACTGAATGTGAAAGTTAGCAGTACTATCTACTCCCTCCAATCATTCGGCCGTGGACCTTATATCAGTCAGTCTAGTGATGAAAGTTTCGTAAATTTTTGCTACCATGTGAGCTTTACACCTGGACCTGCGTAGACACCACTTCAGTTACAGAGTGGGATACTAAGTGATTGATATGTGGCACGTAGAACGTCCCAATCAACTCATCCACTTGAAGTTACTCCATCTTTTAGGGCTTGTACTCTGGATACTAGAACCTTATGTCTAGCCCAAACACTGTGGATGAATTGTCACCATATACACACGAAAATGAAATTCTCTGTAAATTAGTGAACTTCCTATTGCCGCAGTTAAATTTCTTCTTACTTAAACCACCTTCTCTGATTATTGAAAGCCTTGTGAGTTCAATTTTTATGATGATAAAGTCGGCTCAAGTGCGCATAGTTGATCTGACAGACTAACTATCTATGAGGATAAATAATCGAAGTGCATCTTCCATTAAAATCGTCGCAGTTATCAGTGACCGTCACAAATAACCGTCATACGAAACAACGCAGCAAACGAATTTTCCAAATAAACACTGGCCTATCTTTTCAAAAGATTTCAATTATTTTTTGGCATGTTCGGACCGTCCATAATGTGCACACTTGATCACCCAAGTAAAATTGTACGTGCAATTCGCAGCAACAGGGTTTACAAAGTGTTAGGCGGTCATAAGATCTAACTGCCGCATTTATCTTCAAGTGTTCGCCCTTGAAAAAATGCTGTAAGGGAAGATAAATGTATGAATGAAATATTCCATACTATTTCACTGTCAGTCTAAGTAATTAGGTACTGGTGAATTGAAAAGACTGGATTGTTGAACTAACTTGAATCATCAAGTCGTTCAATCAGCCAACAACTACGTGCAGTGGATAAAATGGTTAGCAGCTCATATTAACTGAGATGGCATTTGCCACCTTAAAGTATGACTTGGAAACAACACTGCCAAACTGGTACATTGGAGTCAGCTGTCATATGTCAGAACGAGATTACTACGTGCAAGAAACAAAACAATATTCTGTAGAAAACACTGACACATTTCATGAAAGTTCTAAACAAATTATAAAAAGAAGACATTATTTTTCCAGCCATTTTTTTTCTTTCGTTTAAAATTCACAGGTCCTACACACAAAGTATGGATCCAAACCTTGAAAAACTGTGGGATCCTTTCGGTGGTGATTACGTCCCCGAGGTTTCTCTGGCGTTGGCATCCCCCCCCTTTGAAATCCATTTCAATCTCAATAGTACCGCTTGCTCAGGGGATAACTTTTCATTCTTTTGCCGGATGGATCCAAACACTTTGGGTAACTCACTCTACTTACTGCGGCTGGACGAGCAAGTTGATTTGAATGATCCCCAACTGAGTGGGGATGGAGTACTTGATCTGCTGAACAGCACTCTTTTGAAGGTGTGACTACGTGAGGTTTTTTTTAGCATGCCCGAACGAAAGTAGCAAAACGAAGGATAATTGAGGCAATAAGGTAGAAAGCAGCCATGCTTAACTATATTTTACCACGTGTATTGTTAAGTAGGTTAACTGCATTTGATACAATGAGGTTTTGAGTCGGAAGTATTGCTCATTTACACAGTTAGCTTTAGCAATGGGGAATCCATTCTGAAACCAATTTTTCTTTATTTACCGTAGGAGTCTTTGACGGAACATGGATTTATAGAAGACCTTGTTTACGAAATTGCTTCTGTTCATACTGAGGATGAAGGCTATTATTTGTGCATTGGGGGTTTAAACGGCGTTCCGCGAATGCGTTGGCAGCAAATGTATTTAGCGGTGAAGAACTGCCGAGGTAAGACTTCCGCAATTAATGGGTTTTTTCAAAAAACCACATTGGTGTTTTTGATTTTCGGTTAGCAATATTGCAGAAAATGGGCATAGCTATCAACATGCACCTTTCTTTATTTTTCTTACATTAACTAGGTACTTCCATTTCAACCGTTCGTGCGTTGCTGGTAAAATTTCCGAACAACCTGTTTGTGATTCTACCCTTATCCGCGCTACTTACTACCCTCATCTCAATATGTGCTCGAAACTGTCATACAAGAAACGACAAGCCTGAAGCCGAAATGTTAAGGAGGTCTGATATGAATGGTTTAACGGCGCAAGCTAAATGTCTAAGATGCCCCAAAAATGGAGGGCCGTTGAACCGAACTTCTAATCCACTCTACCCAAACTCTCGACCACGATCAAAGGCTTTTCGCCCCTTGTTCACTCTACCTAACTTGTGCGTTCAATCCGCGGGGTCTAATAATCGTGATATCTGTCAGCTGTCAAATAAATTCAGTCACCTACAGCGCGCAAGTACCATGTACGACGGTAGACTTGGTTCAAAACGTAGTTCGTCCTCAGGACGTTGCGCGAACCACAAAACTCTAACTGGAACGGATCAGAAACGAATTTTTAGTAGCGTTTGGCGAAGCCAGAGTTCACAAGAATTCTCTGATGCATCGAAGATAAGATATTCCGGTTCACAATCCGATTCTGGATATAGCTCAGACAGGAAGATGCCGTACAGCTCTTTTATATTCCCGGCAAACAGTGATCCGTTTAAGCAGGTCAGAGAATTTCCTGTTTGTTGTGAATCAACAGATTTCGCCTACAAATTACCTTCGGACCCAGAATGGGAACTTCCAAGTGACAGTTTAAAGCTCGGGCCCAAGCTGGGGGAAGGAGCGTTTGGAGTGGTGTACTTCGCTCAGCTGTTTCCATCGCAACTCTCCGAAAAGCAATTAAAACGGTTTTCGTACCATCCCCAGATGTCCAGTCAAATAAGTAACAACAAAGAAACCAAGTGTCTTCCTATTTCTGTCGCTGTGAAGCGTCTCCACGGTAGGTATTTTGTGTAATTCCATGAATTTTTATTTCGTTGAGAGGAGAAATTAAAGTGTTGATTCTTTGAGCATAGTTTTCGATATAACGTAATCAGTGTCCAGTCTACGTTGTTCATACTCATAAAAAATAATCAGCGTTAACCAAAAATTTGTTTCTGGATATTTAGTAAACTTATTAACTGGACTGATTTGCTCACAATCACTGCGTTCCTTGCGGTAAACCCGAATATTGGTGTGAGAGGAGTTAAAAATAATATTCACAACACCTAATTTCGTTCTATTGGAAATTTAGTGCACTGATTGACTGATTCGGATTTAACAGCTGCATATTGCACTCCACACGACAACAAAACTATTTTTAATTTTCCAGTAAATATTTTTCACATCCTCGAGCAAGTGGATTTACGCCAATTGGTTCGCTTTTCGAACGACGCACTTTGAAATATTCTGGAACATACCCATGGTGGTCTACCGCCTTAAACACATAACCACGAATAATACTATACAATTTTGCGGTACTCTCGAGTTATGTCAAAACCATTCGGAAATCTCATCCATCTGAGCGATTCAGATCTCGCTTACCTAGGTTTGAAACGTAATCAGTCTTGCGTGGCCACGGTTGTAACTTAAGTTTCACTGATTATATGTTCACGGGCTTACAGTCTGATAGCAAACCACTGTTTGCCGGATCTTGTTAAAGAGGAATGCGTTCAGACCCAACTTCAAATATTTCTGACAATTACAAAATAACGCAGAAGATGGTTTAGTGAGGCGATGCAGTCACGCAGGTTACTCTGTGTTTATCTACCAACGTATGGTTGCTTCGACATGAGTGTGCGTGCATGCATGGTTCTTTATTGTGTTTCGAATATGGATGAGACATATGAACTTCTTTTTCTCTGGTAAAACTCAGTAACCCCTGTTTAACTGTTAGTTTATACATAATATACACCAAATCGTAAAAAAACATTGGAAAGAACTATTCACCATTAGCCGTTATCAAGGGCGTTTCACGTGGGCTAACAACTTAATTTTGTTAGACCGTCATCCAACCGAAGGTGCCCCGGGTAATTTTTGTCTATGTTTTTAGTATTATTTATGAAGACTTAATTAAAGTACTAAGTTAACTGTCATGTGACCGATTGGTGACGGCCTTTCTGTGTTTGGAAATTGTGTTTTAACTGGAAGTGCAGGTGCACATAGTCCGAGGAATTTGTTTACTATAAAATCATGTGAATCACATCATTAAAACGACCCAAATTTGGGACAGTGTATCACTTCTATGCCGTTAAAGGAGGACTTGGTTTGAGGAATATGACTGCCGATTTTCATCTTTGTGGTATGTTGGGATACTTAGCTCATTATTTTTTCGGCATCCAGGAGCACCAAACTGGCCCGAAGATTGAAAAAATGCCTGAATGCATCAAAATCCATGGGCACAAAGAGGAAACTTTTAATTTAAGTTCTATAAGTACTCGTAGCCAAGCTCATGCACTTGCTACTGTTTGCCGGTTTAGCCAACCCTTAAATATATCCCCTATTCTTTTCTCCTAGCAAACTTCTCGGATCAAGAACTAACTGATCTCGTAAAAGAGATGGAAATTATGAAGGTTTTGGGCACTCATCCCAATTTGATACAGATTTACGGCGCGTGTACTCAGCAAGGTACGCTTAAATTATTCGGTTTTCCATTTATTTGCGTAACAAAATCACTTAACGGGTATAAAATATGTGACCAACAGATGACTGGAAAGTGCTAATTAAAACTTCATTTCTCGTAAAGGTTTGACAAAAGTGACTTGAAGTGTACAAGGAAAAGACTGTATGGAAAGCATGCCAAAATGTTTGGTAGGTTCTGGCGAATTCAACAGATGACGGCTGGCAACAAACTCATGGGACAGAAGAGGCACTATAATTTTGAGGCGGTAAACGACTGCGTCATGGATACTGCATTTTTGATAATCGTACCATGTTTATGTTGATTGCGTCTTCAATAGTTCCCTATAACCGAACTTCAGTACTCGCGGGCAACTGTACTATTAGGTGTGACTTATCGATCGAAATGACGCGGAAATACCTACTGCAATCACACTCACTTCCCAAACCTTGATAAAATCAAGCTTTCAACCCTGTTCCAAAGTCAAAAATTAATGGTCATAGGTTACTTGAACCGATATTTCCATACATACATAAGAAGTCAAAGAATTACTTACAGCACGACAAAAACATTGAACTGAAACATTCCCCATCATTCATCCTTAGTTTGATAAAAAATCGGGTTTGTTCAGAACTATCCAAGACAAATTTCGATGCAACATGCCAATTTTCAGGAGGGAAATTGAACTAACGAGTACCTAGAGAATAAAAGAAAACACAATTAGAAAACAAAGGCAAGTAACGTAAGACCACCGATTGAAAAACAACACCGAGTAAGACGGTCGCATGCACAAACCAGATTCCACAATCCCATTTTTGCCAATTAGCAAGGAAGCCATCCTAAACTCGAGTATAGAGTTCATTCAGTACCGTATATCAGAATCAGTATATGGCGAAAAATGTGATTCCACCGTGGAAAAGTCTGCTGATCTCCTAACATGACCTCAAAATCACGTTCTGCGGTCTTTGTGCCTCAAGAACCGGACAGCTTTATACATACATTTCATCAAATTCCGAATTAAGCTTGGTTAAGTATAACCAGGAGTTCGGTTGCTGACGGATCTACCTCGTTTCTCTGTGAAGCCATTGAATCAAAACTCCCAACACTTCTCGACAGATTTATTATCAGAGCTGCGCGTTGGCATGACTTGGATATTACCAAAAGCTAACCAACTTTTGAATTAATGAAGCTTGTGAATTGTTACATTAACTTTCCGGGTCATTGAACCTGATGGTATGTCCGAGTAACTATTTGGAGAATATAGTAATGCTTCGGTTTTCGGATGTGTGTATTGCGAGTCCAACAAAGCATTCTAAATCAGCATCGAGCTTCTGTCATTGACTTACCAGCTGAAATACCTCTGGCTTTTCCTCATGGCATAACCCTTCTGATTCTTCGCTTACGGGCTACCTGAATCGAGTTTGTGCTCTTCTCCGAGGTGACTGTAATTCCATTGGTGTACACACTTACTGGATTTCAATATGAAACATGATTTTCTATGTTCCGTTCAGTAAAACTTGGAGACTTCTGGTTTTCTTGGATTCTTCGCAATTTTTGATTTGGAATGTTTATTTCAAGTATATCTTCCAGTTTTGACGTAAAACGTGTAATCACCAATGCTCACTATTATTTCGGCTTCATTTATGCTGTTTTGGTGAGTAGCGGTCACCAAAATGGTGGGGACTTCGGATTTTCTTCATGAGGTGAGGTTAGTAATCATAACTTTCAAGCCTTTGTTTGTTGATCCAAGAGCTAGAATGTACGTTTCTCGGGTTTATGCAATGTAAGTTTGTGAACTTCGTGAGAAAGCTCCCATTTTGGCTTTTCCGTCATTGTTACTAAGAGACTGGAACCAGTGCGTCGAACGACATTTGACAAACGGTGCATCAAGGTCTTAAATGAAAATTTCCGTAACAGTCCATCTGACAGCCAGAATATCATATCATGTATTACTGATATGTAGTGCTTTGTGACTCGTAAATTTCATGAACTTTTGAATTTTCTTGTTCTTATAAACGGTACTTCAATGATACTTTTCAATAAAATTTTTAATGAAATTTGCGTTATTGGTGAAGTTTATAATGAATTTGAATTTGCTACTCCTGGAAATGAATGGCGCGCTGAGAATGATCAACTTCTTTGAGCCATTTTCACAGTTCATTTTTGCTAACCCAATTGTCTCTATTCTTCCTTGGACCATATCTGGATGTCGCGATGTCGCTATAACTGAGGCTCTTTTCAAACTAAGCATAATTGAATACTACTTCTGTTTTCAGTAATTTCCTAGGAGCTTTATTCTCCATCTGATACGAAGTTCACATTCACTGTTTCATAGCATTCATGCGCTCCTGGAATGAATTTTGCACTTTCGTACCTAGTAACTTATTACACATTTATTTCATACATTTGCAAGTGTTGGTGACGGAGAAATAATCTTTCTTCCTCAATTCATAGTTATCATGTTTATGTCAGCACGGATTTTGGCAACGCATTGCGCTGTGATTATGCCTTCTAGGATTTATTTTCTTTCGGTAAATTAACATTTTTCTAATTCTGTTTTTAACTCTGTGTCGTTTCGTCAGTAGTTCTGTTTCGCCAAGCTAACTGTGGTATTTATAATCCCTTGTGCGATCTAATGATTTCACCCGTGGGTGCCTAGTAAATATGGGCGCGGAAATTGGCCTTGATCATTACACTTCGTTGTATGGCAAAGCACAGGACTTAATAATCGAAATCTCGGCTGCGTTAGATTTTCTCATGGCCATCAGGTCTATGGTAAGCAATAAAATGACATCCGGCTCTTGGGTTGCACCTTGCTGTCCGGCAGCCTGCGCGACGCACGCTAACAACCATCAAGAAAACTTATCATTTGGAATTTTCTATTGTATTTTGTATTAGATGAATAGCCTTGTCGATGATGTGACAGAAGAAAATGTTAAGTCTCGGAATCATTCACATGTAGCACGTGATTTTACAAACAGATTGAACTATGACTCAGGCGTCGAAATATTTTGATGCGGTTGAGTTTCATATATCTCTCGATGTTTTGACCGTCTGGTGCTTTAGTTTTCTTTTCATATCGCGTAAAGAATTGTGCTTCTGCAGCAGGCAATAGTGCTTGGATTGCGAAAATCTGGGGTTTTGAGTAACCTTTCACTGGACGCACATGCGTATGCGTTTGACCTGAGCTCGTTCTTCGATATTTTCGAAGTGACATTTGTGTAATCCGGTTTCACTTGCTTCCTGTGTTTCCTTAGACGACCAAGCTATATTTCGCATAACACCGAAATAAAATCATTTTCTGATTTATCATTAAATCAGGAGAGTGAAAGTTTTGCAGGAAAGAACAGTATTATTCAGGTTTTTTACTGAGAATATGTAGTTACCAGCAAGTTCATAATAGCTTTTCTCATCTGCTCACTTTAAGGAAGAACCAATCGGAACAAGATGAACGAAGTACACTTCTTGGCATTCGGCTACCTCCTGTTTAAGTTGGACACGGTCAGCTTAATTCATCAATTTTTTATTCCGGTGTTGGAATATTGTTTGCATAGCGTCACTCGAACGTGGTGGCAGAATCGCTTTAATAATACTGAGGCAATATACAGGGCACCAGGTCACAGCCGAGAACAGCCTCTGAATTTTATTAAATTGAGGTAACTGGGAGGTGAATCCTAAGTCTTCCTCCCATTTTGACTTTTTCGGTATATACACTGTCCTCCAGGGTAGGAGATAGTTGGAGGATGGGTCAATGTGTCTAATCTATGACTTAACAAAAAGGTAGGCAATTGATAGTTAGTGGACTGTCTCAGAGAGTTGCACGAGATCCCCTAATACGACTATTGGAAACTATCGGCAGAATAGCTAACTGTGGCAGTCACTAGTGTTCATGCTTTCGAAACGTTTTCGCCTCTCTGTAGCTCTTCTCTTTTATGATCTTTAGATTTTACTTTAATTGTTATCTGGTGCTGAAGGGTTGAAACCAAAACCAGAACATGTTAGTGAAAGGTGGATGATTAAATAAAAGCGAAACCAATCGACTTTCATCACTACTGGCTTTGTGTAATTCACGGTAGAATTTGTCTAACCATGAACAATGGATTGATATTGTCCTGGACAAAAGATCTGGTCACTTTTCAGATTCTGCCATTTCTCAGTAGAAGAAATCACGATCTGATTTTATCCTTCCAGTAAATAACTTAGACATTGCAACCCGGAAAGCATCAATAATTCTTTTCCTCCACCAGAAATGCCTAGTTTTGCTCCTGGGGTTTTCTCATCCGTTTGCTAGCAGTAATAGGTCCTATTTCGGTTGTTTTACTGTGTACAGTTTCCTGTGCGTCCTTTGTTCTTCTTAGAAGTGTACTTTCAGTGGTTTATCTCACAAAGATTTTCACGTTTTTTCTTGATGCATACGTGAGAGATTAGTCGTCTAAGATTAATCCACTGACCGGTCATTTACCTTCATTGATGCAAGTGTTTTTGTTCGATAAGTTTATTCCTGATAATCTTCACAAATCCCCAGGGTTTCGCGGCCGTTTTTTCTCACTCGACAACCGAATGACTCATATGACTGAAGTCCTACATATTCCTGTGCTTCACGGACAAGGATTTCAGTGTCTGCCCAATGCTGCTAAGCTTTTCTATCACGAGATTTGCACCAAGACCCCCAACGCTCAATGGACTGTGCCACTGTAAGTTCAGAATCAGTGGCTGGCATTCCCTAAAGCCTCATTCTCAAGAGTACTACGCCAGACGACCAGGGTAGTGGGTGCGCAGTGATTTACGCACACCCATTTACCATGTTCCCCAATCTTGCGCAGGACTGGATGCCATTCTTAGAGTTTGACAGTATGGCTAGGATAAAGTGTTGTTCGTATCCGGTGTAGCAAACGCACGCATGTCTGTCAGTGCACATATGCGAGTATCAACGTGTTTTCTTTCCGCGTATTTGTCTACGGATGAACGCAAAAACCGGATATGAGTGACTGATCACCTTGATCCGCTGAATGCGGATAAACCATTTTGGTTGGTCATAAACAAAACGGTGATGGATAATATGATAGTGAGTCCCTTTCTCTGGACCACTGTGCACTACCTGTTTGATCAGCGGCTCGGGGAAGTTCAGCCAGATTCCGGTGACTAGAGTGAAGTGCAAAAACACAATGGAACTGTCTGTTTGAGATTCATGAAACCCTCTCTCGTACAGCGGTGCGCTTTTAGTTACAATGATTGACAGTGTTTTGGCGCAGTCCGGTATCGCTAGGCTAAAACACGACAGCCATTCGAAAATATTTGATGCTTCGATAAAGGCGTTTTTTCATGCTAATTGATGGGGGAATCTATTCAAATTAAGTCCCAACTGAATGGATTAGTCCGAAAACACTGCACGGTGTTCCGAACTTGTAAAAGTACTGATATGATAAACTAGTATAAGTGGTTTCTGTACTGCTAATCTACATAGTGGTCAAAATGAAAAAGAATGGTTAGTGGTACCTTGACTCTTTCGGTAGATGACTCACTAAGCATAGTATGAGCGCATATGACCAAGACTCTGCAAAAACCTACGTTTTCTTACCGGGTAAAAATCGTCAGCATTGCTATTGCAATGCACATGCTTTTATGTAGGATCCATATTGTAGTATCCAGTTGCTGTATTGGGGATATTTGGTGAGGGACTACATCACGTATTGTTGGTGAACAGTTAAACCGCGGTGATCAAGTCCTAGTGCATGTGGGGTAAGGATTCGACGTAAATCTCTCTGTTCATTCAGAATTTCCTCCTCGCTCGGAATTCGATAGAACACACCACTGGCGTATATTGGCATTGGTAATAAACCTGTTCCTTTTTCCCGTAGATTTTCATGAAGTTGAGCAATGATCATGTACGACTGATGTTTTACCGGCCGAATTGGTGGTGATTGGACGGGAAGGTAGGTAGTTCCCATCCGACCACCAGCGGTTGCTGGGGCAATGTGACAGTCAACTGTTTCCCACACCATAGCCTTTAGACTATCCAAGCAGAAGGTTCACGGAGCACGAACACCATGCGATACATTGCTAGTATGCGCTGCGCACTATAGAAATCAAGATGTTGGAAGCAGAAAAAATGACTGTTCCCATTTTGCAGCTTTTAAGTAGAAGGGACGTCAGCTTTATTTTTCAAAAGATTTATCATACTGCACAATGAGTCATTTGGATGTCGCATCAAGCTTTAAAGTGGTTAAGTAAGGGATATGTTTGTTTTGAAGAGTTGGATTTGCCTGTTTTTTACAGTTTGTCATGATTTACCTGTGTAACCAAATTAATAGGATGTTTTTAAGATTCGAATTGTAATTGACTACAAATCCGTTTGACTTTGTCCAGGCCCGTTTCAAGTGGTTGTGGAATATGCCCCACACGGAAACCTGCGAGACTTTCTGCGAGCTAGGCGCCGATTCCTGGACGAGGATAATCTTTCTTCAAATGAACTACCGCCTCGTCCGAAATTAACAAAGTCGAATCTTATCGACTTCGGTTTACAGGTCGCCAATGGGATGGATTATTTATCAGCAAGATCAGTAAGTGTTCTGTTATGCTGCCTACCTAGAAATCGTTTCGTTTTGCACCACTGGCTTTGATGAGGATCCAATCCAGTTCGGTTCTTGCAGCCATCGAATGAGACACAAAACTGACAGGCACGTTTGAGGACATCGTTTTTATAACATGTTCGAAGTATGTATGTGATGGGAAGAACATGCGGTAATGATGATAGGGCCCACTGCACGAGACAGGAGGGAGTGAGTCAGCCATGACCATGAATGACATAGAGCCGGATAAAACCTCCTTGGGTCAGGCATGGTAACTAGTCGGCTAAATAGTATACAGCCATCTTTCTGCAACCCTAGAATGATGTCACTAAGGCGCGTGCAAGAATCGCGAATTTTTCAGCTGCTGGCTTACAGTATGAGCAACGAAGTGCTGAGCAGTTTGTCTCGCTAAAAAGTTAAAATCACCACCGACTAGGACAATCTTCCGTAAGTTGTTACTGAGACTGGGTAACGAAAATGAACCACTGCTACGTGCCCAACCATATCCAGCACCAAACTTTTGTTGATCGATCTCAATTTTCGGAGGGTCGAGACGATGGTGGAGTCGTTTTGTTTAAAGCTATTTGTACAAGTTAAAGAAAAAACAGGAAAATTCAGTCAGGTCAAGTAAACTAGTGCTTTTATGCACCCGAATGCGAGTGAATAGTCAGCTAGCACAAAGAAGACGTATGGCGGATACCTGGAGCGAATACAAATAGAAATTGAGAAGCATTTTGGTAAAATATATGATCTGATAAAACAGTGATGGAGGAAAACCAAAATGCACTAACAATGAAATTAGAGATAAGCTCTAAAATTACTCATTACCAGTCATCGGTTTACGCTTAAACGAACAAGATAAGGAATAAGACAGTTCTTATGAGTACAGGCACGAGAGGTGCGGAGGAGTTGGCGAAAGAGAAATGGCCCCGGACAAAGCCGTGGTTAGTGTTGGATAGCACACTGCTTGAAAATCTATCATAGGCATCAAAATATTTCTGGACAATGAAATGGGTAAATCGTATCTTTGTTCATTCCATTAGAACGGCATTGTGACAAAACGTCAATAGGTCTGAAATTCAACATTCAGTCCATTTTCAACCAAGGGTGCTAGATCAAATTGCAAATTCCAGTTTTAATTATGTTTACTTAAGAAGGGGACAATAAGTAAAAAGGCACTGGCGGCTGGAAGCGGACACTTGAGGTCGCGAAAAAATCCGGAAAGACCGGTAAGCAACCATCATAAGCGGACTGTATTTTACGATGCAAACGAATTGAAGTGCTTTACGTGCACCAGTTTCGTTTTTCAAATGCAGGTCTCAATTTTGATATCGCCCAACCAGAACTGCGAAATTTCATATCACATTCAAGTGCGAATATCCCCATCTAGCTTTGGACCACATGTATAACCATGAATAATGACACTGGCCATCGTTGATGAGCTCACCCTAGACTGTCACGCAAATAATGGACGACTATCGGAGACCCGGGAATATAATCCCCCACAAGGTTAGCTTCCATGAACAAGTCCAAGATGTTCGTAAACGTTACTCTCACAAACAAATGCTAAACGGCACAGCATTATCGAAGTTAAAACCTTGGTAGCTACTGCAATTGTCCTGATTTTACGATGACTGCTGCAGTCACTGCGCATTTCAAGAGACTGGCACTCAAGACCCCAGCTTTACCATTCGACTGCCATCTTCAGTCGAAGGTTTTTAGTTGGTGAAATATGGACAGACACCCGTCATATTCAGGTGGCAGATTCAGTACAGACCCGTGTCAGCGCGAGCTTTTAAGATACGAAAATTGATTGGTCAGAAGATCGGAGACACGAACGCGACCGATGCTGTCAATACATGGTTGAAAGTGTTTATAATATCACGCGCCTTGAGTCTCGTAACACACTCCTACTGAACATGGTCGAAACCACATGCCTAAAGTAAACGAGGTGCAGAGATTCCTGAGATTCCACCAATGTTAACCTAGTCGTGGGTGTTTATTGCAATACTTATGCGCTGTCCCCATTTTGAATCCGGAAGTAACGAGCAATGAAGAATGTTCACCATAAATAAAAGTGGTAAGCTGGGGAAATCAGTAGCCTTTTTTGTGTGTTTACGGTGGATTTGTCATAATTTCTTCGTTTGATCGTTTTATACTGACTATTCTTATGAATGCCGTAAAATTTATTACTGAAAGAAAGGGCAGCTGAATAACAATTATTAGTTATATTGAAACGTTATTTACAGTTATTAGTATGACACTGCTTATAATGAGGTCACTCGAAAATTTTTCATCGACAAGAGAGTGATCAAGATTCATTAGTTCTACCTCTCGCTTGTTGCAGGTTGTACATCGAGACTTAGCCGCTAGAAATGTGTTACTGGGCGAAAACTTTGTGGTGAAAATCGCAGACTTTGGGCTCACACGAGCTGTGACAGATTATTATAAGAAAACAAGCACAGTAAGTTGAAAGTTGCGTATAATGAAATGCAAGATGGCGTTTGTGCATTGTTTGGGGTTACACAGAAACAATACAAGATCAAATATTGACGAATCTCGATGGAAATTCTCGTACTAATGCGGATTTACACAAAAATATCACAAGTGATTATTACAACATAACATTTGGTTATTTCTAAATTCTCGATACTCTTTTTGTTTATGAACTGTTTTGTCATCTCCAGTTTTCATTCAACAAACCACTGACGTCAAAGGTAAACACAGCAAACCTGGTCTATTAATTTGGTCAGTCGATTTTAGAATCCTGCACCGAAATGGTGAAGCAACAGCATAAATTCCCAGTTGAAGCTCGATGCTTATGCTCTGCTTCTGACTTCCAGCACAAAGAACGAAAGGTAAATTGAGGGATGGCATTGATTTTATTTCCATTGGCTGGATAAGTTTTACAATCGAGCATTTGATTGTAAAATGTGAACTGAGAAAGACTACCCACGGTAGTCGAAATGTTGGCACATTACATCTACCAACAACGCTGCGTTATTAACATTATATCATTCACAATAACTGTTCTAAATGCAACGAATTAAGTGTAATGGTATCTCGTGCGCCTTGGACACTGATCTAATGTGGGTGAATGAGATGACCCATTTATTCTGTTTTTCTGCATGCCCTATTCAAAGACAGAACTTCTTGAACATTACCGTTACATCCCACAATTTTGCCGTTGGATTCCACTCAAATCCAGTGCTAACCAAAAGAGTTCAGTATGGCTTCAGTTTAGCTCATTTTGTACAAACATTAATCACACGCACCAACTTGATCTGTTTGTGACTGCTACGTCACAGTAACATCTGCTCAATCAGAAGTAGAACGGGGAATAATGAAGCATCAGCTGCGGAGTAGTGGACTGAAGGACTATACGGAATAAAGGTTTCGAATGCAAGAACGCTATTGGCCGCCACACTGAGCCGCATCACTCAATCTCCAACCCTTGCTTCAGAGGTCATTCTCGTGGACCCAACCCCCCTAATCCAAATACACTTACCCTCCTGCCATTGGTTAAAGCCTTCCTTCTACCTACCCATGTGATAGACTGGCCACCCCGAACCATCCTCTAACCATACCTACCGCTCGAACAACAGGCTTACTACGAGGTCAGCGTTCTTTGGGCATGCGAAACACATGTCCCAACTACCTTGACCTACTCATATCCAGTGCATGTTCTAATGATTGAACCCTAGTACTCAGTACCATACGTCTAATTTCTGAGTTGATCACAAACGTTTCCCACCATATTCTACCAATACTACGAACACAACGGTTTTCAAACACCGGAAGTTTCCGTATACCTTCGGTTCTCAACGGACTCGTTTCGTTACCGTAGAGAAATACGGACCTTACTGCGGCCGTCTATATGCGACCTATGCCGGTGCTACAGATGCTGCAAATTAGCAAATATCAATCGGGTCTTCTGCTTATGCGCGAGACACTGCATTTAATTCACGACCACCAGGGGAGACAAAACTGTTCAAGTAACTAAAGCTATCCACCTCAATTAGTTGCTCTCCTGAAAGAACAAGGTTCGGCTTTGATGCAGTGCAGTCATGCAGCAGCATTTTATACGTCGAAGGAGTAAAGATATCCCAAACACACACTATCGTTCAGACGATCGAGAAAAGTCTCCAATTTACTCGAATCTTCAATCAGTAGCACAAAATCGTCCGCCTATTCTGAGTTACGCAGATTCCCGTCTGAGCAAATATCATTGCCACTATTCTCACATGAGCACAGTGTTATCTTTATAACCATTTCGGTGGAAAATCTGAAAAGAAAAGATGAAAGAAGTCAACGCTGATGAACATCAATTCTCGTGATGAACCCGAGTGAAAAAGTACTGTAAGCACGAACTCAGCTTCGGCTGTTAGCATACAGAGCTTGAGTTAGCGAAAGGACTTTCTGGGGCACACAGTTCAGTGAGAGGTAGAGCCAAAGTGCTACACTATCGGCTGCATCGAACGCCGCCTTCAAACCGAGAAAAACATAAATCGTGTTTGCGCAATATGTGTCTGTGTTCTAAGATCTGTAGCAAACTGAGAATTTGGTCAATACGACTTCGGCTGGGACGGAAACGGGCTTGCTTCTCACACTACACCTTTCGGAAGCACCGGATACTCGGCGGAGGATAATAGCCGCGAGTACTTTAGATGCTGCGATTGCTAAACTAATTCCTCGCTGGTTTTCAAATGTTCTCCCTTTCGGATTTCGTGGCAATATCTTTCAGCATTGTTTTATTTGCACGCATAACTTAAATGCCCATTGTGGCCATGGACGAACCAAACTGCTGCTCAAGATATTCTCTGTAATAAACGACACGACGGTGCTTAGCATGATTCAGTGTTTTACTAAATCCTTTAATCAGGTCGCTTACCCTCTGCGTTCGTGGATCAGCGTGCCCAGCCTGCCGGTTAAGGTTCTCACTTTTTCTAATAGCCACAGGCATTACCATTTCCCTACTTTTAACCATCCACCGTTCCTCACGGTAATTTCTCCTGCTCTCGTTCAACTGTCGCCACGGATCCTGAAAAACTGCTACTGGCCGTTATTCGCCCGACCCGTCAAAACAATCCTATTTGGTGTTCTTGTCAGGCAGATTGGTCGTAATGAATCTCCGCGATTCGACTTTCGACTCAATGGATTGATCGTTTTTCTCTTTTATTAAATGCAGAGAATGTTGCGTAACATGTCATGGCCTCCGTCATTGCAGTCGAGCCTTATTATAACCAAGCAGAAGATGATCAGAAAAAAGACCACCGTTCCTCGTCGTTTGACCGGAATACAGAAAATCCTACTAGCGGAAGTAATCAAACAAGTCACATTTGATAAGAGTCAAACCACTTTAGAATTTGTTTGCATTGTAAGGGTCACATACACTCATGTGAGATCTTAGGCAGCTTTTTTCGAAGTCTCACTTACCCGCTTCTGCACACCGAAGATTCAATCAGATTTCAATCTCCGCTTCTAGGGACTTATTGTCTGGTAGCCAGTAAGTTAAGTTTAATAGCTTCGGAGTGTTCTGAGCAACAATGACCGGGGTTGGAATAAATGGAGGTTTCTGAGCAGCGTAAGCCGAAAGCTTCCAGACCACGTGCGATTGCGGACATCCATCAGCTTGGCGCAATGACCTGGTAAGAACTGTGATAACAGTTGCAATTTTGACCGAGAAATGTGTGGCTATTAGAGCCAGACAGACCGATGCCACGGATCGGTACTCAGTAGCTACTAAGTGACAGTCACAGGCTATCAAATGACGTGCAAGGGTTGTTAAGCGACTTGGGAACCTGCCATCGAAAATACTGTTTGTGACCTCTGCAGGACAGACGGTTCAGTCACAGGTCCCATAGAAAGAGGCAGCTCACATTCAAAAATTCAGATTTTGGACGTCGGGCACTTGGACGCAACACACTAATAACTGTGGCTTTAAGTCTTCTAACATCAGAAGCTCTTTTTAGTTGTGGATAAATTAAAATTGTTGTTGAAAGGGAGGGAAAAGTAGGAGTCTTTTATCATAAGGACAATAAGCTTAGTTCAAGCGCTCATTTGATTTGCTCTTTAAAAAGCAGCTGTTAGTTCTACCATAGAACAAAATACAGCATCGATTAATGCCTTTTGATTGAATTTCTCATATTTATCTTGTCACTTTCATCCTTTATTAATGAACCAATAATGTACTTCATTTTTCACACGGGAGTTGGCGGCTAACACAGGGCTGTTAAGTGGAGGATTTGACCGACAGTGAAAGTTCCAACTCATGACTTTCAAGCTGAGATGCTTAGACGTTTAGCCCGTGACCATTGCCGGTCTGCAGAGTACCCATGTTTGACTTACCCCTGAAAAATCATGGAAATATTACACATCTGTTTAATTCTTGTTAGAATTCACATCGTGTTGTCAAACAAAATAACAGAGTGGGAGACAGAAGCCATCTAAGCGGAATGAAGATACCTATGTAAAAAAGAAATTCCAGAATTGATAGTTTTTAGGATTTATTTTCATTAGGCGTTGGAGACTGCAGCACATCTGCGTTACTGTGATCGTTGGAAAATGCTCGTCTGGAACCGGATATCAAAAAATTGGTAACAGGGATATCTTTTGTTAATTTTTAAGCTTATGATTATTTTCGTCATTAGCATGGTCGTTATACTATGCGCATTTATTACACAAATAGTCGACATTAATTCACCTAAGCTGACGTGCAACGCCAAACCAGATTTATTGGTATGTTGTTTGTCTGAGTGTTTACGTAGTCTGGATTTCCCTGAGAGCTTACTAATCTTTCCTTACGTGTTACTACTACATTATTATCAAGGGTCGCCTCCCCATCAAATGGATGGCACCGGAATCCCTTTTTGATCGAACATACACAACAAAAAGCGATGTGTAAGTATTGCTGAGCACATCTTCATTTCCGAATTCTCCCGGTGTTTTATCCAGATATTCTTGTTTCTAAGTGAAAAACATGGCGGATCAAAACTTACATTTTTAATCGCAGCTAATATATGAGTAGTGAACCGCTTTGTTCATTCGTTGTATGTTCAGATGAACTTGTAGAAGTACCACTTTGAGTTTTACCCACTTACACACCTACATATTAGATTCTCAAAAGAGTAGACATCGGCCAGTTCGGCCAACGGATATCAAAGAAAAGGTAGGTGGTCAACATTCGCCAATCCCCTTTCAAGAGTCAATTCAAAAGGAATTAGATTTTATGGTGAAATTGGGTAGCTATAAGCCAAAATTCACAAAAATACCACAGTAGACGTAGGTCCCAGATTGCACGTTTAATCCGGCAACTAGATTCAAGAATGAGTGGCTAACAGTGAAAATCTCGTGACCCAAGAACCATATAAGAGACAAATCAATTCAAGCTTAAAAAAGCTCATCAATAATAACTCTCGTGGGACTGAAAACATTAGTCGACAATCGTTGGAGTTATATTCTGGCCTAGATGTGTCGTTTACAGGCTTCGTTCGAAAATGTACCTCAGGTTCCCCCAATTTTCCTTTATGATTTCTCGCTTCATTGCGACAATTTTTGGATTCAGTTATACAGTTACAACTGGGCACTATAGTTTTTCTCGGCTAAAGTCTGGAAGAATTCTCAGATAGCCAGCCATGCCGGATACTCCTCTGAAGTACCGACAGTTTGGCAGTAGTGAGAGTACTGAGTATATGGAAGTAGTGGGATTATCAGGCTATTAGATGTTTACCGAACACTATCGAACGATATACACCGTCCAACTCCACAAATTTGAGTTTTTGAATAAACTTCAAATCCAGTAATCCAGCAATTGGGGTTTGTCATCCATGCAGGCCAGTGCCAACACTGACCTTAAAACACAAGATCGAGATACGGATAAGTACGTTAGTAGAAAATTGTTGTGTCATTTCGTATTTTAGGCACAGCATGCGTGGTCATCACAGAAACAACAAAGCGGAACAACCGAGACAAACTTGGGGCTCTCTCAAGCACAGCAGCTTATTAACAGATGTAACAACAGGGCATTACGAAATTTTATTGAAAAAGGTATGCAGTGAAGAACATAAAATAACAGTAAACCTGGTATTTTTCTGCCGTTTGAAAACAGCAAAAGCATGAAAATCCTCCGGATGCACAAGACTGAGTTGTATTAGGGAGCACTGGCATTCAACATACCTGTCCAAAAATAAGATGATTAAGTTCTATAGCATCTTATCTTGAGCCTAAAGCAGCTGTGAAATTTTGTGGTTAGGGTAAGTGTGAAGGATTGCTTTTGGAAGTACCAAAGGCAGTTAGGTGAACTGGTTCAAAGATGGTGCTTTGTTTTACTTTGTAGTATCGAAGCTTCCTGATTTGGAGTGACAACCATCGGAGATTCTTTACACAGGTATAAATGTGAGTAGTCCACTTCAGATTTTTATCAATAGTAACTGCTAGATATTTCACAAAACCAACCCTGGTAGTTTTTGAGTTGATGGAAGACGTTTCGAATGAGTAGGCCGACCGAGGGAGAGAGAGAGAGAGCAGACATTCGGAACATTCAGATGTGTTGAGATTTCAAACAGCTCGCGCGGAGAAATTGTAAACGGAAGGTAGATCGTTGGAAAAACTTTGAAAATCCTTGTTGTTCGAAACGGCTTGAGAGATGGTAACATCATCAGCATACTTAAACAGATGACAAGGTGAGCTAGTAGATAAGTCGCTGATGTAAGTAGAGAAAAGAAACGGTGAGAGAACAGCACCCTGTAGCACACCTGAGTTGGTAGTCAACGGTTTCGAAAATTTACCGTCCATTCGTGTGTACTGGGTTCGGTTACTAAAGTAATCAGACAGCCATGCTAATAAAGGCATGGGCCAACCAAATATTTCCAGTTTGTGAAGTAAAAGAGACCGTGGGACCGAATCAAAGGCAGACAAATAGTCTAGAAAGGCGCTACGCAAAGATTTCATCGATGCGTTTACGGATTTACAAATGTGGTGAATGAAGGATGCGAGTGTCCAAAGTGGGCCTGTTAGATTTATAGGCAAACTGAAAAGGGTCGTCAGGATGGTACATACGAGAACGCAGGCGTTTAAGTAGAGCATGCTCTGTCAGTTTAAGACCGGAAGACGTTAAGGCGATGGGGCGGAAACGTTTTGTCAAAGCAGTAAAATTGTTAAATTTATGAATGGGAATAATAGTGATGGGTCTCCAACAGTCAGGGATGGAAGACGAGATTAATGACGAGTTAATTAGAGAAGTAAATGCATCGGTCAGGGCCACAGCACCATGCCTTAAAAGAGTTGGGGACAGACTGTAAGAGTCAACCCCTGTGGTAATTTTGGTGCTGCGCAGAAGGTCGAGTACCTCTTCTCTAAAAATCTTGTAACTGTCATGTCATCACCCTGACCAAATATGACCGGGGTATAAGAGGGAGGGTGGATGGAAGCAGGATTGATGCTGTCGACATCCGCAGGAGTTTTCGCATGCTTCTTCCCTCACAACAGTCTAATGCCTTGCCATAGGAATCGGTTGTTGTTACCACTCAAGAGTTGGCTGGTGAACGTCATGTCAATGCGTTGGATTTCCGCTTTTATTAGTTTGGAAATGTACCGCACGCTTGAGTTATTACGAGATTTGTAGAAGTGCTCCTTGCATCTTCTTAGAGATTTCAATTTCTGGGTGGAGATACGGTCATTTGAGACGAATAATGTTCCTAAGGGACAGCAGATATCAAAGATTACGTTGGCCATCTCTGTGAAAGGTTTGACATTACCATTGAGCAGGGGTTCAAAAGAGAAACAGGTAGATGCGAGTGAAAGGTATTTCTGAAGAAGAATAAGGTTGTTGTGTGAAAAGATAAGGAGGCCAACTCGGATTTGATTTGTTCGCCTGAGTGAATAAAAGGCTAACCTAGAGTATGTCTTGGGCCTTAACAGAAGCTACTTGAAATAGGAGCACGCAGTTTCAGGGAAAATAAATTGGGATGGTTGGTAATAACTCTATCTCAAATGGAACCGCCTCTGGGAGAAACGCGGAGATCAGTCAAATGAAACACGGAGTGGTAAGGTAGATGCATGATTAAAACCACCTACAATAATACGCAGATTGTCCTCAGAAAGAGGAACAATAAATACTAGAAAAGAATCGAAAAAATGCGATTTTTTGTTGCTAGCTAATGGGCGATATATAAATTGGTTATGGTAGTGCTGTTATGACGAGGAAGCCTAGGATGATACTGTGTCACGAGACAGTCAACTCCGTTGAGCGTGTATGTATAAACAACTTCGGACTTGCCAGGACAGAAGGAGTCTGTGTATGTTGCAACACCGATTCCAGGCTTTCTTTTTCGAATTAAAGATAACAGAATTGTAGAGCAGCCAGTTAAGGGTGTGCGCATAACTCAAGTGAAGAGCCACCTTCAGAAGCGAATGGCTTGTTCGAACTGGGTCGAAATGACTGTTTCCCTGGCATCGTGCTAGTTAGGCTTTACACATCATTCGACTTCTTATTCTTGAATATGGAAAAGATTTTTAAGATAAATTTGGTGGGCAACATAGGCGAATCCAAGGGATTTTCATTATTTCCTCTCCCTATATGGAAAGATGATGTATAGCGAAGGTTAGAATATCCTGTTATATGTTGAATAATAATGACATCAGACGATAAGCTTCAGTGAACTACTGAAACGAGTTACCCATAGTGCAGCCTCGGATCATCGTTCAGCGAGGTGATGTCAAGTGCTTATTTTGAGTTGCAAATGGTTTCATCGAAGCACAGAACTCTGTCGTCTGGTAGACTAGAAGTCTATAGAACAGTCTCAGTCGAAAAGTCGTAGAGAAATGAGAACAACTTTATTGCACTCAACTGGAGACCGCAGAAGGTTGAAAAAGTTGACCATCAACCCAAACCGTACCTGAGGTATAGCAGAAAGATTTGCTTTCTCCTAAGCGAAATAGGTCACATCTCTATTTCGTGGAAGCGGAGCTGCTGGGGCAAACATAGGTGTCAAACCGATGAAAACCCAGAGGAATATATGGGGTTTGCCACGGGTGCTGGTTCTTCCGGGATAAATGTTTTCTCATTGTGTGCATGCAAATGATAACCTAAATACGATGTTTGCGATCCACGGGTGGGTTTTTTTAAATGATGATGAGCATCTGGTCAATCCATCTTCCTCCAGAAAAACTTAATTCTGACAGATGCATGGGTCCAGAATTTACACAATGTCTTCATCGATAAAATCTGGTTAGATGGCATAAGCTTTACACATATAAAAGCTGGCAATGTACAGGTATGTGTTGCTCAGAAGTCCATATCTAGTGAGGGCTATATTAGAGTTACAGTTTGAAAATTTTCACCAAGGAAAGTGAAATTGTCTAGTTACTCTTTACTATACCCAGCCTAATTTAGCACTGCTAAAATCAGATGAGTTTTCAGTTCTGTGTAATAATCACTTAGTTAAGGAAGTAAATTTATACTCCTTTATATTTATTGTGCTTTACAGATGGTCATTTGGAATCTTACTGTGGGAGATTTTTACCATGGGGGGTGTTCCCTATCCATCTGTTTCACCAGAAAGATTGTTTGCAATCCTTAAAGCTGGTTATCGTAACGACCGTCCAGCGTTGGCTAGTGAGGAAGTTTACCATCTTATGCTGAAGTGCTGGAATGAAGATCCACAAGAGCGGCCGGAATTTCGGTCCATAGTGAACTGTCTTGCTAGCTTCCTTAACGGTGAACCTCGATGTGAAAACGAATGCCTTCAACCTGTCGCTCTTGCTGAGGGTATAAATCCATACGCTGCACTAACGTCTTCACCGCAGTTCACAATCAATGGGTTCGAGACCTCCATGGAAGCGAATGCCACGAACAGCTTTGTTTTAAGAAAGGCCATTTCCCAGGTAGGTCTGTAAAATATGAAGGAGGGTAATCGTAGTAAATGATGAAATTTCCTTTGCAAATATTTTCCAGTTTCAACACAAATACAGTAAACTATCTGCCAGAAATACTTTACCCAGGATCCACCAAGTATTTGTTCAATCATGACACTGTATCACAATCAAAGATATCTCGTTCCGAATAGAACGTTGTAGTCGTTCGCAATTTTTTTAAGTATTATCTGGTTTAACTCTCTGGAATAACAAGATTAGTCCGTCCAGGCCTACTCGATATCAATTGCCTGATAGCGACTTAGCATATGATCTTATTTTCCCCTTTTAGGCGGCTTTCTATTTCTTTCGAGAATAAAAGTGCCAACTCTGGTCCACTTCCTTCCCAGAGTTGGGAACATCGATGCATTGGTTCAAACGATTATTTTCTACCCTCTGTAACTGAATACTTTACCTCATAGTTTGCTCCGAACTTAACAATCGGTGGTGTTTAGCCCACGGATGTACTTTTTGACCGGAATCCACGTTAGCTGAATCACCGAAAAAGCTGAGGGGGTGATGTTATTACACTGTTGATTGAGAGCCCAAACAGTTAGACTACAGGGTGAAATTAATGGTTCTGAACCAGAGGATTCTCATTTATTGGGTACCTTCGACGATCACCTGCAATATTTAGCAAACCCACCAAGTGTTCATTATTGAAGGACCGAAGTATCTGGTGCTTGATAGTTTTGTGGATTGACTGCCCTGGTTACCGCATTCACACTGCATACCATTGACCTCATTCGTGAGCATCACGTGAGCTCAAGTGAACTGATAAGTGTGTAAGCTGTTGGGCTACAGTATTTCCAAATTTTTGGGGCTTGCGTCACGCTGTGAGACATCCATTTTCCCCAAACCTGAACATCCAGCTTAGTTGAATATTGGATGCTTACCTTTGGGTAGTTTGATTGGATCAGTATTCAGGAACGAGGTAAATTTCAGCGAATGGGCTGAAGATATTTTGTGAGTGACATTAACAGTAACTAAGGGCTTAAAATGAATGTAAACTTATCAACAGCGCAGAAGTGATCAGGTTTGCTCGACGGAAGATTAGATAAATTTCGTTTCGATGACTGTTACACTGAATAGTACGAGTGGTTGCCGCATATGATGTTTTGCTTTGGGAAAGTCTTACTCATCGAGCGCCCTTCAAAGGTTGTGCTTCTGCTTGCCGCCTCTCCTGAATTCCGAAATTTACTGATCTCACCACAGAAACATTTGCTTTACCTACAAATATACGAAACAATTCATGCTGCAAATGAAAGAAGTATAAACAGTATTATCTTGCTGCATCTGCAGTAATCCGTCTGCTCTAAAAATACCGCAAAGGTGGAAAAAGTACAACTACTGACGGGAATGCTGCTCTTCAACCGGAAGCACCTAGCAAGAAGTACTTACCGTTTCAACCAACAATGTTCGCCCTACATTAAAAGCTTCAAACTTCATCCCGCTTACAACAACTGAAAATTTTTCGTAACTTGCATGTTCTGAGCTTTCAAGAATCATATCTCAATGATACCAAGAAGGGATCGGTTTTGCATGTAAAACATTTTATATCCTTTGGACGGCATAAAGAACGTTCCGAAAAAAACCTTGAAGGTGGTCTAATTATCCTTGTGGGTTCCTGGTTGTATGACAAATTGGAAGTAGTTCTTGATCATTGTTAAAATTACCCTAGTTGCTCAAGGAAGATCTATTGCCTTAAGTTACTCCCTTCTACTTATGTTATTATTTGCAATTTGTACGTAGCTCCCTAATATATTGGTTCATGTTGCTAGTCATTTGACAGCTTCGATCTGGTTATCGGGCCCTCAGCCACCCCTTCTTATGCTCCTTATCCTGTATCACCCTCTCATCATAGGGACCTCTGTTTCGGACCATGCACCCGCCAAACATCCCGTCACACTTCCCTCTAAACGTTTTTTCCTTTTTAGGTAGCGACGATCACAATCTGAAATTAGTCATACCTAAGATTTACTCGCATTCTGGACATATTTATCTTATCAAACATCGCCTCCCAACGACAGGATCTTTCTCCGGGAATTTTAACCAAAGGGGTGATTCCTTGAAGGTGAAACTGCCTTTCCAGTGTTGAACATCAGATAACAAATGTGTCACATACAACTGGCCTTTTAAACAATTCTTTGATATATTTCGTAAAGAAACCACTTTATTTCTGAAGCATACCGGGATATCGTAACCTCTCCTCAAAAGCCCTCGGCGCGAGAGGGAAAGCACTTGTAGTTGTATCCATGAAGCAACTACCTCCGAAGTTAAACTATGACATCTGGATTCCGCCAACTTTGCTTAACTGCTTAAAACGTATGATTAAGAAAGCATGTAAAGTAGCACTTAACCAGTTTACAGACCGAATAACGATTTTAGTTTAATCCATTAACTTTGAGGAGATGAGTAATACATTCATTCATTTCTTGTCAGATAAGAATGGATCGTCGAAAATGAGTGTTTTGTCTCATGCATACCCGCGTACAGTAGATTTTCTTGGTGATAGTTCAACAAATGTTGTTAGTTGTGGTACTGATTACTTCGGACGTTCACGGCTCGATTTGGACTGCACCTGTGCAAACGTAGTGACATCTGTAGAAAATGCACATCAGTGCTCCGTTGAGTCCACAATCGACCCTCCCTCGCTTATCGATAGGTAGAGCACATTGCAAGATCTCGTCACAGAAAAAAACAGATTGATTAGCAAACCATGACTGAATGTCATCAGTCGAAATAATATCACTAAATCGGAACTCACAAACCCGCATCTTCTGAACCAAAACAGTTAAAGAAACAAATTTTGCAGACTTTGAAAAATTTATACGATACTCAGCAGATTTTTTGTTGATTTCCACTGCGCCTTGTTCAAACTCACAGAAAGCGCAGGTCAAACTGTGAGTTAATGGACGTCATCTTAAGCGGCGAAGTCTCCAGTAGCCTTGAACTGGAGCAGTTCTATTTCGTATCAGTCCCAATAAATGTTATAATAACAATGGAACACCCTCGTCTAGTAAAGCTATTTTATCAGGGGCTCAACGGCCAAACGGATGAGTTGGACACAACAGCAAATTACACTCCAGTTCGAGAAGATGTGGAAGAATTTTCATGTGGATAAGACGTCTCAGGTTCAAATCAGGTAAGGGAGATAGAAACGTGGTGAACATCGCAATAACAATGTCAGCAAGCCACTGGAGAGCATCGAATATACCGTGAACATTGCGCGCCTGTCTACTACTGGTTACTACGGGTTCTTTTCTCACTTAGTTGCCTCTGGTCATAATGTAGTAAATTGAAGCTAAGTCTAACAGGTGTGAGGTATGGATTGTGTGACCTGATGGCCTACTATGAATAAAACCAGCAGTTTTAATTTCAGCGAGTAACTGTGCTTATTCCAACCCACGTTGCTTCTGGTAAAAAACATCCGGAAGCTTTTGAACAAAGGCTGGACGGAGATAAGTAATAATCGGCGGATACTAGGTGACTTAAAAATGCTATATGTATTTTCAGCATTGAGGTGTGTATGGGTTCAAGTTTATTTCTAATATAATTTGAGAATGTTTCTCAGCAGTTTGACTTATAGATAAGCTATATTGAAACGCGTGTACAATAGTGAAGAGAAAACGGTTAAGCTAACTGAGAAATCCGGAGGTGAAGTCTGTGTCCTCAAGTTACACAGTCTGTATTCATCGATCATATTTATCTGTGCTAATGCACTTAGTAATCTCGCGTACACAGTTGGAAATAGCAACACACAGCCCAGCAGCTCCAACTGACTGTCAGGCCTCTAATTTCTTAGTGGCTGAGGCTCAGTAAGAGCGACAGATATTTATATTTCGGTGTAGTTTAAAACGTCAAAGGTGAGAGACAACTACAAACACGTACTTAGGAGGACTCTCAAGCTCTCGCACACACTTAAGACGGTACCTCTACTTGGAGTGAAACGTTTGAGCGCTAAGCTCAGGCTCCAGAACGTCATGGGAGGCGCATCAGTTTTCGTTAACGACACATGGAGACTGCACTATAAATATTCATGTACTGCGTGAATCAAGTGAGTTTCTTGTTTGCAGTTAGCTCAGTAGTCACATCTTCCTCTCGCATACTTCAGGGACTGGGATTCTTTCTTTCAGTTCCGTGTCTTGTGTAGACTGCACGGTAAAATGGATTAAGCACCTGTCACAGAACGACCTACCGGTCTCTTTGATGGCAGAAAGCAAATCGCTTTCCCCGGGCTCGTTACCACTCTTAGCCTAATTTGACCTTATGTGGGTCTAGGCTACTCCGTATTTTAGATTGCCGGTCCCCTCATACTCCCCCCTCTCGTATAGTGAGCCCTAGTGGCTGTAGGACATTTCTCCTCAACTGCGCCCATGCTTCAAGCATGTTATACAAATGAGTCAATCGTTTCAGCAACTATGTACGCTTTCTCGGTTCATTATAAACACTAAAAATAACTTGTTCACATCTTGGGAATAATTACTTAGTCCAAATGTTTCATTGCGAGTTAGTGTCTTCTAACTGTCACGAAAACATCTGTAAGAAGGGCAAGTGCTCCTGTCTGGCTGGGCAGGTTAGGTAAGATGGCAGCTGATCAGGCAGTTATAAGAAAACCAGTCTGCTTGGCTAGAGAGGGGTGAGCCGAAAAGTATCCAGAAGTTTATAGTGAGATAGTGACAATGTGCCACATGAAGCGAACATTGGTGAGTCATTTATAGTTATCCAAAGAACTCCCGAATCAAATTGGAAACATCATGTTCGTGTGATTGAAGCGGCAGCCAAATGGTTCCATGAGCCAGTAACGAAATCGAAATCACGGTGACTTTAAACTGTCTCGGTAGCACAGTATGACGCAACCAAGTGCCCGAAGAACAGTGCATTCTACCAAAATAACTTGATCACAGTAACAGTCGAGTGGATGTTTGCCATAGCTTTTCCATCCTTCACTCTTTGGCTTAACTCATCTGTCGGCCGCCAGACCCTACCGGTTAGTCCAGCGAAATTAATTTGAAAATGACTGCTACTTCAATATGAACCATAAAGACGACAACAAAATACAACCTGACAATTAAAGTTTGTAACACTTAAAGTAAATTTCGATGGGCAAAACAGCATGCTTGCTGCCATAGCTTATTGACCGATTTAATCCTGCCAGTCACAGAGGACTTGCTTTAAGAGCTTTTGTTCTTATTCCTGTTTTGCAGTCTCAGGGATGGATTAAAAACACTCATTCTCCACACCGTCTTTATATGTCTAAAAGAGACGCCATTATTTTTCTGATGAAATTGGTTCCTACGCCCAGTATTGCGCCCACTGATGTGGCCTTACGTGGAGTCCAAAGAAAATCTTAATGCCGAGCCCTCCAAAATAATATTCCTATATGGCATAAACAGATCTAATCAACATGATCGTTTCAGGAATTTAGGTCTTCACTCAAATTTCTTTGTGATCATGGGATGGAGAGCTGTCCTTGGTAGATTTTACTAGCACCCCAGGGGAAGAGACAAAAGTCGGATTGTCAACAAACAAAAAGTACAAGTTTCTAAGCTCACCCCAATCTAGTACCTCAACACGAATGCAACCACCACCTGTGTGGTGATTCTCAAGGAAAAATTTAAAAAGAACATTATTTGAAAACAGAAGGCCTTCGTATCACCATTAAGACCTAAGCAGTTTTCTTAACCTGCAGTATAATCACAGCATTTACTTTATTCTGTAGAAAAGAATAAAAGATACTTCTCGTGTCGATAGTCATGAGGCATGAAATAAATGTGCAACAATTACCTATTCACTCCAGCTATTTGAACGGCGATGCACATCATTTTGGCTGACATTTTATATCGCTGACTGACGCATGATGTCTAATGGTGCATAGACGGCTGCTAAGTTTCAATTTAATTTAGCAAGAGCGTCAACTTCAGATACTGTCTGAATGACATCAGTCCGATGCCCACACACTGGTTTATTACTGTCTCGAGTGGTTCCTCGAAGGTGGGCATAAATACAACCGATAAAACACAGATGATCCCCAACGAATATTTTATAGTGCTGAGGTGAGTGGTGACAAATCATTTTATAAGCCTTATACCCATGAATTACTTTCTTAACGACAGTGGTCAGTCACTTTAGGTCTCAGCCAATTAGTCCTTCTATTTCTAGTATTCCTTGAGTTATAAGTGAATGCTAATTTATTGCCATCAACCAGTTCTACTTGCTGCTTTAAAATTTCGACATCTATTTTCAATTTCAGCAACATTACGTTCAAATGACCGAAGGGTATTTGATACCGCGACCATAAAACCAACCCTACTTTTTATTTTTCACTTCCTAAAGGCAGCTACAAATTTCTTAAAGGCATATCTGTTAGCTTCCAGGAGACTTGTAAATCATTTTATTCGTTTGTTTTGTATATACTTGCAGTATTTAGGGGAGATTTTCATGAAATTTGTCAGCCTCTACGTGACGCTATTGTTCTACTCAGCATGACAAGATTTCGTTATGTGCTACGAAAAATCTTTTATGAACATCTTTCTCAACCCACTTTCACCTCATGAATATTTTTTGTTGCCTCTGTATATCTCTTCCATGTGTTTTTGTTACAATTTTGTCACTTTTAGACTTAGAAAAGCTGCAGTAAATTAAACGTCATTACATGTTTAACCGGCTTTGTATTTTTCATTAAAACCGTCGATATGTTTTAATCTGAATACCTTCATCAACTACTGGTCCGCGACTCCGACGGGTATTCCTCATTTATCGTTCCTGCATCTAATAAAAGATTAGCTGCATGGTGCCAGAGTGAATACGAGTAATAGGAAACAGGTTGGAGACAGAAGCATGGAACTAGCAGCATTTTATGCTGGTAAATTAATCACAAGGGCACACCAAGAAGAGGTTACAAAAATCATCTGATTATATGGCTACCGGAAATTAGATCAGCAAGGGAAAAGATTCTATAGTGCAAAACTACAAGTATATTCAGATTTCATTTGAAATTGCTAACTGTCTCTGTCGCGAGTATCCGATCAAGCTAAGTAGCAACAACGGATAATCTTCTAGTAAATTGAAGCACTAGCTTTTATAAAATGGAAGAGTTCTAGTCTAAGCCTTGTAGAACATCAGTGGCCTAAGTAGTTTTTACGAGCCATCTTCTGACTGCTCGCCTTTTTCTGGTAACCCTAGATCCTAATTCATCTGGCCGTGAAAGGGGACTGCTGACGCTGGTGGATTCGTATGACACTCGTTTGTGCATTAGCCAGTTGACTGAATGAGGTCGGTCTATCTCGACTAATTCGATTTCATATTACGGTATTGATAACTCCAGCTGGTAGCCGATCAGAAGTGATTTTTTTGTTAGTTACTTGTTGCAGGCTGATCGCACTTTGTTACCTTATGACAGTATGAATTCAGCCGTTAAGTGGAAACTTCCAAAGGAAGAGCAGGATTGCTCTCTGGTTTCTCTTAAGCGGGAAGACTATGTAACCGTGTAAACAACAGCAGCCGTTCTGACAGCACTGCAATTTTATTGCAGTCAGGAGAAGCGTTGTCGATCCGAGTGTAACAAGTAAGACTCCTATTAGATAAAATATGAAACAATCGGTTCAGTTCATTTTTGTGCTGCTAACCGATAGACATGCACGAACGAATTTCATAACTCTTCATCCTTAAGTGAGACGGTTGTAAATTCCGTTATCCGTCCTGTAACTTCAGAGGATATCACTAAAGGGTACAGACTTCCAAACATCAGTACAGCCGCTTGTCACCGAGCCCTTCAAATTCTCTGCCTAATATGAACGAACTCTTTAGAACTGACCTACATTATGGATCCAAGGAACTCCCGTTGCTGTTGTTATGACCGACAGTGTTCAACGCCATGACTGAGGCGCAGAATAGCATAACGAAAGTCGTTGAGTTCGTAAGGAATGAGTCACCTGAGCGAGACAAATCGGTGGAGACTAATGGCGGTCATCAACTCAAAGGTAGTTCTAGTTTTGCGTAATCCTAAACTTACCGGTCAGCCTTTGCATGATCAATGGTTTCGCTGGGTTTTCGAAATAACCCGTTACTAACTAATGGAGAGCCATGTGGCGTAGCATGAGTGAGGATAGTTTTTGAATGAAATTTGGTGGCGTCTCCTAACAATGACTGAGTCGTACTTGAAATTAGCATCTGTTTAACAATGATGTATTTGTAAATCGTCCTTGAATCATGTCAGTAATGAATAATGAAATAAAACCAAAACATGGAATGCACATGCGTGCACTGAATTCTTGTTAGAATGTGAACGATTGCCACATTCTACCTGAAGTATATATATACAATTCCGCTATCAGTAGTACGTTTCATCTAGGGATGGAAGGATAACTTCATCCGGGTGCACGTTGTTTGTTACGTCGTTATTACCAATCGTCGGGCATAGGTATCCTGTATTCTGCTGTACCTTCATCCTCTCTCTTCGTCCTTTATTAGTTTCCCGCCAGAATTTCATTTGAACCCTTTGGAGCTTGAACGGATGATGAGTCCACTGAGGAATCACGGTGACTCCTCAAAACGTTTCTGAGGAACTATCATGTGATTCTCAAATGAACTCAACGTTCATACATGCTGTTAGTGACCCAAATATAACTAAGATAGCCTGAATTGAGAGAAATGATTCCAAGTTTAGTTTATTAGTCATAAGGTATGACCTCGACTGATAAAGACCCGATGAAGGCTGAAACCAGCTTTAGCCTGACGCATACAACCTTCGCGAGACTTGAATGTGATACCTGCCAAACCAACTCCTTTACGGTGCCACTTGAAAGCTTTTCATGTTCTTTGCTTTACAGACCTCACACCTTCTAAAATCCCATGTACAGTTTCATGAGCCCCAATTCCAAAAATTGCTCCTTCATTTTTGTAAGGCAGCAGAAAAAATGGGCCCAGTGCGAAGAGTCTGCATAAATTTAAAAACCTTTGACTGGGATAACCATTTTTGGCAGGTGACAAACATCATGTAATGAATATAAAAATGTTCATTTCTGAAGGAAGATCACTACAATGCCTTCAAGTATTACTTTCAAAGTCCCTGACTGTGTCTTTGAGAGTGAGTCAGGTTTGCAATGAACTTTTTGGTCACCTATTAGTGAAAAAATCACAGTAAAAATTGTGCCAAAGGGCGCATATTTTACAAAACTGAAAAGCTAACAATCATGTGTGCTATGGGTGGTTTTCGCTTACGCATGCATGAATGATCAGATGATTTATGATCGTGCTCCTACAAACATGTACGAATGACGCAAAATAAGGGAGAAAAGTACTCACTGAGAGTCCCGAAGTGCGTAAAACTTCATGCACGCGGTACAATGCATCGCACTCTCAGCATCTAGCAAACGAGTACAGGCATCTGGAAAGGACTAACGAAATGTTAACTCAGTATTCTGTCTGTCTACCTCCGCAGATTATCTAAATAGCGCGTAGTAACCGTTCATGAAATACGGTGGCCACCAATTTCATAGGGTGTGACAAAGGAAGCTGTTGAATCAGGTGTTTTTATGGAGGGTAAGTTATCTCCGTATTTTTGAAGATGGTTTTATCAAAAGTGGTCGCGTCTCCACAGAAAGCTATAACGCGACATTGGTCTAATTATTATTCACACGATTGAAATCTACCGGAATCTAATAAATTTAGGTCAGTGGGCACACGTTTTTCTCCTACAGAATGCAAGCGCAGGTTTGGTTTGGGAGAAACCTGTATGCGGACATGCGTGAGTGTAATCAGAAAAATCGAGAATGGTCAGCGAAATTGGACTAACTGCAAAGTGACAATGCAATGATGAGAATCTATCGGAGGCAGTGGTCATCAGAAAAAATCATTCACTCTGAGCAAAGTGCAAATGCAGGATAAGAATAATAGAAGTCCATATTATTGCATGATCATTGGGGAGCGGTTGAAACCATTATTTGCATGCGAATGCGCTCATCTTAAAATTTCATTAGATGATAGCTGATACTTTGTTGCGCGAAGGCATTATACACTGCTGTATTTTTCATGGATTATGTTCCAGATGTCGCAATTTGGGAACTTTGCATCACTGTTTGAAAACCTCGCACCTAAGTCCCTGTGCCACAGTTTACGGAGCACTCACAACATCAGCTGGGTTATTCGACACATTCAAAATAATTCACGAGTAGCTCCCAGTGATTAGACCAGCCCAGTGCTCTTGAGGTGGAGCTGCATTTCAGCGAACGGTCGAAAAAGAATAGTGAATCACATTGGCTGTGATCAAGGGCCCATAACAACTGTAAATCTGAGTTTTTCATATGTAAGTACGAAAAGATCGGTTGCTGTAGCATGTGATTATAGCATTTTGATGCTGTGATAGCCTGGACTTACCTTGTCGTATTTGGATTTCAAAATCATCGGGTGGGACAGAAATGCACAGATAGATTAACTCAGATGGTGCAGTAGCTGGGTCACACCATGCAACAACAGATTTTCGGTTTGGTTCCATTCTTGATAGTGCAATAAAATTAAAGCGGATTAATTTGTGCAAGAATAGACAACAATTTAGCGTACGGAACCTAAAGAACAGGAAATCCTTCACAAACGCAATCGTGGTAACCAACGCACTACATCTCTTTTATTATTCCATTTGCCCTCAGTTGTTTTGAAGTGCTTGTCAATCCAACCCGATCGCTTTGGAACTCCAATTAAGACAAAGTAAGTCCAGGCTATCACAGCATCAAAATGCTATGATCACATGCTACAGCAACCGATCTTTTCGTACTTACATATGAAAAACTCAGATTTACAGCTGTTATGGGCCGTTGATCACAGGCAAAGTGATCTACTATTTATTTTCGACCGTTCGCTGAAATAGGAAAATAGCTGGATCGATCGAAAAAAGTAAAAAAAAAGGGGACTGCGTGAGCAAAACTGTGATTAGCTTGGCCTTGAGCAATTTTGAGTAGAATCCGACAAAAAGCCCGGCATTGCAAATATATGCTTCATATAGATTATCTTGTTCGAACCCCAACATCTCGCACCACATCAGTTTCTCACAAATAAGAATTATATGAGCGTAAGTAATAGCTCAAAAGCTGTATTATTCGAAACAAATCGAGGATAACGACTCAAACGTGAGGAAGACACAAATGCCGTGTAATTCTGGTGCATTCTCAGGACAGCAGAATAGTGCAGTGTCCACCGATTGAAATTGTGACCATTGCTCCTTTAGGCTGCCTACCAAACACAAACCGGCGTATTCAGTCACACTTTCGTCCCTTCTCAAATCCTGCCACATTCGGCTGCTTACAGCAAAATAAATTCATACCGGTTGACATTCAGAATTTGATGATAAATTTATCTGGCTTGTTTGGAATGTACGTGGAAGCGTATTCTTATTTTCGGGGTCATGAGCTGGTTTTCTATTGTTAGGAAGTATTTTAGTCCACACAACTCATTGAATTTATTCTTAGAATTCTCAAATACTTCTCGTGTGTGCTGGATTCAAAATGGTGTTTACCACCTAGGTCGCATATTGATTTATAAGCTTTTGTATCAATAAAATGCTATTAATTTGAACAATATAATAGAGTCAAACCAAATTCTATGCAACATTCATTGCCAGATATAAAAGTGGAAGATTTGCACTGGCGTTCCTACTGATTCTGTCCTTGGAAATGATTTGTTTAGTCCCAGACGGTGAAATCTTTGTCGGATTTTAAGAAAATTCGGGGTGCTTCGCCTATGAGAAATAAAAGCAACTCAGTTGTATCGAACTTGCGGATCTACTTGTACATCATTATCGCCATTCAAGTGATGAATCTGATGAGCGATTCAAATCATGGAAGAACTCAGACGAACATTTTGCTGTCTAGATCGGAGTTGACTGCTTGCTCGTGTTGTCTACCTTTAAACTTATATCGCCTAAGTGTATTTCTCACTCTATACAACTCCTGGGTCCTCGTGACGCCCCGAAATAAGGGCAAAATTAGATATTAGTTTGTTGATTAAAATTCTTAAACCTACCTAGTTATATTTAGCAGTGGTGCAAAGTGCCATTGGTGACCGTTTAACGATTACCGTATGTGCAGTCCAACCAGATTCCGTTGACGTGTTGAATACCTAGCGACCTCAAAGCTATACAGGGAAATACGTACTTTGACCCTTGGACATCAGGCAGGAAGGGAAGTATGTGGCCATGAAGGTTGCGTTGTTGACAGATAAGACATGTTTTAGATCAAACATAAAAACCGCTTCTTCTATGAGTTGGTAGATAGGTATTGGTTCATAATATGAACCATTAAGAACGTGCAAGGGAGACGAGTATATTTAAGAAGACCAAGACACGCTAACGTGATAAGCGATAATAACCGCAAAACCGGACCTCCTTCTATCCGTATACGAAAAAAGGTGCCTGCCACGAAACGGTGTCCAAAGTAGTTAATGCAACATGTTTGACTGAGGAATCTAATTCGGGATTCCTTATAAATTAAAATTGCTTTGGTTTCGTGCAACCAAATGAACTAGGAAAAATAGGCCAGCAATTGTCCGTGGAAACGGTGTAAAAAATGAAACCGTTTCCGTTGAAGGAATAGTTGTTCTTCATCAAAATGGAAATGAGGAGTGGCAAAATAGCCACCACTGTCGGCCACGGCTTATTTACTTAGAAGATAAAAACCTGTGATAGCCAGGTATAAACATAATGTTGATTGTAGGCATTCTATTTTTCTTGAGTAGCAGCAGTCATTGTTTAAATTAAGCGCTTGGGTTTATGATTTGGAATATAACCAATAATTTTGCTAACTCCGTTTGAACTGATGGAGAGGAGACTTGACCCGAACGCAATCAGGATCAATTTCGACTGAGCTACTTTCGGTTAGTTATGTTCGAACTTTTATAAATGATTCACGATTTGATATACAGACCAAAGAGCAAATAGATCCAGATGACTCAAAAGAACTAGCTCTTTGGGGGACTGTTGCCAATTGTTTCTATGTGATATAAAACCCTTTTCTGTTACTGGGTTTTATAGGCATTGATTCTCATATACGAGATGAAGGACTCCAAATTGCGGACAATGCGATCAACCTTACAGAAGTTTGCTACTTTAGATTTTTCAACAGCAAATTGTTCCATATGATTTCAATTGGCTCATTACCAGTAAGCGCTCCAAAATCACCCATGAAAATC